>CANYBF012675852.1:0-49421 GCA_948192965.1 Dalechampia spathulata | reverse complement strand
AGGGAGGAGGCAGGGAATTGAGCCAAAATCCTAAAAGATCATGACCGTCGATCTATTCGCAAAGAGTGAAATTGAGTGAAAATTTCAAACTTCTATAGGATGCTAATTTTAAATATCTAATTATTTTAATTAAATATTTTTAAAAATCCATTATCCTATTATTATGATATAATATAGATTATTATACATGTGCTGAGCGGGGATTAAAATTAATTAATGATGGAAATAGAAGAATGTAAAATCGAAGTCAAATACTTAGGGATTAAGATATATAAAACATGCGGTGGAAAATGGAAGAGCTTGAAGAAGACAAAAGTTAGGGTTTGAGATTCTGAGAGGGGTCATATATATCATCTCATTTACAGAAACCAACGCAATCTTCGGATCCTTATGCTTTTTAAGATTTAATCCTACAAATTAATTCATCCAACCCAAATATTTTATTCTTTTTTTTTTATAAATTTAAATTCATGTTAATGGCTTTGAGGACTCAAAGATTTATATAATTTTAAATATAATTAATGAAATATATTAATATAGTTAATGTGATGACGTTTGTTGTATAAATATCTTCATATATATATACTGCGCATTGTGTTTAATTATTAGAAATATAATATTAGTTTTATTATTGGGAAATCAGATTAATATTGTTATTATAATATGACATTTATCCTGTCTCTTATATTGTCCTATTATCCTAATATTCTTCTTTCCAAAAGGTGAATCTCTCGTCCCAAGGCCCTGACCCGATAAAATTGTAAAAGAGGTAAATTACGGTACCTAACGACCTTCTAGATGGGATCCATAATATTATTATTATCAAAGGTTGCATGGTGGTGCAGATAATTATTATTGTTCTTCTGTTTTTTATTTTGTTATTATCTTTATTCGTCTTTCAGAAATCATATTATCATCGGATTTTATTAATTTTTTTTTTGGAATTTCCAAAACAATTAATGAAAGCATTATAATTTTGACATATTTTAAATATCTAAATTATAATCCACATGTATCTAATATAATGATAACTTTAAGTTTTGTCCATTTAAAAAATGAATATTATTACAAGTAATTAAGATGAAATATAATATTATTTAAGCTTACTTTCCTAAAAATATTATCTTAAAATGGTCGATTAAAACTCTAAAATTACGAAAGTTCAATATTTTTTCATTAGTTGTTTGACAAATATAACCTAAAATGTTAGATTTAATTTGATTAATTAAAAGCTAATCTATTTTTTTAAAAAAATTGATTAAATAATCTAATATATTTTTGAAATATACTAAATTTATAATAATAAACTAATTTTTTAAAAATACGCTGTTTTTTTTATTAGTTGAGCATTAATTATATATATATATAGTAGTCAATATTTCAAGTCGAAAAATAAGTAATCAAAATTCAAAGGTGATAGTAACAAACTCTGCAGCTTCGAAGGGAAGATCAAAACCTTGCCACGTGTAATTTTATTCAATACGCACGTGTCCCCATGAAGGACACGTACCACTTTCATCTTTCTTGATTTATAGCTCCAATGGCAGCGAACCGAATCCTCAGAGCACCCCATTAGAAACTACATTATCTTGCATATACCTGAAGAAGAAAAGGAAATGCTTAGGAAAGCCATATCATCGGTCTTTATTTTGGTTTTTATTTGGGGGTTGTTTAATGAAGTTGTTGAAGGGATTGATATTTATAATAAAGGGATAGCAGTAAGTGATGATGAAGTTGTTGCAAGCAGTGGAACGAAGCCGTCACTGGTGAAGAGAGAACAGAGGAAGCCATTAATGGTGACCGAATATGGAGAGATATCAGGCGTCAATATTCGTAGCGGAAGAAAAGGAGATTATCATCTCGAGTTCATGACTTTAGAGCCTAATGCATTGTTCCTCCCTGTTCTTCTTCATGCTGATATGGTGTTTTACGTCAACACAGGTAATCAATCCAACTGTTAATTAAATAATTAACTAAAACTATCTTATGGAAATGTGTTAGTCTTCGTATATACATTTATTACTAAGATATAAAAGAGGAACTCAATTTAACTGTACCAGAAACTGAAGGCAGGATTCTCCGAAGTGACGACCTCAAACAAGACCGTTTTAATTGCCTTGGGTGACAATTTTTCGTTTAATATATATGTATTTTGGAACAGGAAGTGGGAAGCTGACATGGGTTGATGATGGAAAAGAGAGGAAGAGGGTGGAAATAAGGAGAGGAGACGTTTACAGGCTTCCTTCAGGCTCAGTTTTCTTCATCCAGAGTAACTTGGAAACTGAAAGACAGAAGCTCAGGATTTTTTCCATCTTTTCAAATACAGAAGAAAACATATATGTAATCCTCAAGTCTCTTAGTCCTTTCCGGGTGCAGTCGAGCTCAAACTGATTAATTTTGAATTTTTAGTATTCAACTGATTGATGAATGTTCTTTGTCTGGGGGCAGGAGCATTTCGTTGGAACATATTCTAGCATCAGCGATTTGGTTCTTGGATTTGACAGGACACTGTTGGAATCAGCTTTTAAGGTGTCTGAGGATGTCATAGAAGAAATGAAAAGTGCAACAAGGCCACCAGCCATAATACATGCAATGCCCGAAGAGAAGAAATCAATATTCAGGGAAATAGAAGATAGTATCCTGAGGGTTGTTGGTGGTGATGGAGATGGTTTCTTTTATGACATCAATGGTGGCAAGAAGAAGAAAAGCAAAAGCAAAGTCTTTAACATTTTAGATGCTGATCGAGATTTCGAGAACTGTAATGGATGGAGTGTGACCGTTGGCAGACATGGCATGAAATCCCTTAAAGATTCCAATATTGGAGTTTTCATGGTCAACTTGACTAAGGTACACCATTAGTTTTCTTTGTTCGGTTCAATGACAAAACACACCCCTCAATTTTGGTGTAGTGAAGTTCTTTTTGATTGCAGGGATCGATGATGGGGCCGCATTGGAACCCAACGGCGACGGAGATAGCTGTAGTTTTGCAGGGACAAGGAATGGTGAGGGTGGTTTGTTCCAGCAAAATTGCAAATGAAACAGACTGCAAGAACATGAGATTTAAGGTTCAAGAAGGGGACGTGTTTGCTGTACCAAGATTTCATCCTATGGCTCAAATGTCTTTCAACAACGATTCATTTGTTTTCATGGGATTTAGTACATGCTCAAGAAAAAATTACCCCCAGTTTCTAGCTGGGAAGAGATCGGTTCTTCAAACTTTAAACAGAGATATAATGGCTTTGTCTTTCAATGTCACTAACAGTACGATTCTTGAGCTATTGAGTACTCAGGAGGAAGCCGTTATATTGGATTGTACTTCATGTGCTGAGGGAGAGGAAATAAAGATGGTGAAGGAAAGGGAGGAAGAGGAAGCTAGGAAGAAGGAAGAAGAAGAAAGAAAAAGGGAGGAGGAGGAGGAAGAAAGGAGGAAGAAAGAAGAGGAAGAGGAGAGAAAACGGGAGGAGGAGGAGGAGGAAGAAGCGAGAAAGAGAGAAGAAGAAGAGAGAAAACGAGAGGAGGAGGAAGCAGAAGAGAGAAAACGGGAGGAGGAAGAACGGAGGAAGAAAGAGGAGGAGGAAGAGAGAAAGAGGGAAGAGGAAATGGGAAGGGAGCAAGAGGAAGCAAGAAAACGAGAAGAAGAAAGGCAAAAGAAGGAGAGGGAAGAAGAAGAAAAGCGAGAAGAGGAAGGCAGAAGACGAGAAGAGGATGAAGAAGAAGAGGAAGAAGAAAGGGAAAGGGAAAGGGAAAGGAGGGAGAGGGAAGCAGAAGAGAGACAAGAAGAGGAACGCAGAAGACAAGAAGAAGAGGCTAGGAGACGAGGAGGAGGAGGAGAACATGGAGGGATGGTAAACAAAGCTCCAAGAAAAATCCGAGACTGGAAGCATTAAAAGATGAACACATGTTGCTGCATTGCCAATAAAACTGCCATAGATAATGCTTTCGTGTAGTTTTGATTCCTCAGTGTAATAACCTCAGCGCCGTTGATGTTAACGAAATCTTTGTTCCATTTTCTGTAAATGAAGGAGGCTAGAAACTTGATGTTTGTGCTGGTATTATGGGACAGCAGTGTCCTTTTTCTCAATCCAGCACCTTTTGTTATACTTTTCCATGTTGGGTCCTTTGTTTCGCATTAAAGGTTCAACCTTCTGAGGATACATGCAAATCGATCGATAAGTCTCAAAATTAGAAGACGAATAGCACGAGAACTAACCCTGTAAGAAACAGGTTCAAAAATCTTACAATTATTATAGATTTAAACAAAAGAACAGAATTGCTTCAGCAACATCTAACTACAGACAACTAGACTGTATCAACTCCACAACAACAAAAATTTTACAGTTACGCCATTTTCATGCGTAGCGTAGAGATGCTAATCCAACTCCTCCACTGATGTAGTCATGGATGACCAAGTCCACTCACAATCTGGTTGGCTGACATTCAAAATCAACTGCGACTTGTACGCAATAACTTGAAGCTTCTCCGTATGCAAGCAATGAAACAAAGGGTCTTACAGTCTCACATCACACCTCTGCATCATCATGGCAGAACAATGATTTGAAAACGATCCAACCGCCCAGGATGAACTGATGCGTATCTTCATCGGACAATTCTTCTGCAAAGTTGGTTGCCATAAAACGGATTTCATGTTCAATGTACAAGCTTACGTTCTTAAGTCAAAATGGTAAGATGGTGCTTTCCTTGGTAAGTCAAGAACTTCTGCTCATGTCTTTTCCGGTAAACTCTCCGCCTCCAAAAGAGGCTGTCGCAGAAGCAACATCCAAGCCACCACCAATCGATGTGATTAAAGCTGACAGGCCGCCGCTAGGACTTCCAGCAGCAGCCATTCCCAGTCCAAGAAAATCAAGGGTGGTTTGCTTGGGGCCAAATATGGAAGGGGTTCCTCTCATCAATTCTTTTAAACCTGAACCTCCATCACATGGTAATCCAAGTCCTAGCCAGTTATCTTGTTGAGAAGAAGATGGAGATGCTGATACCATTCCAAAACCACGAAGCAACGATGCATTTATAGCTGCAGGCCCCATTTGAGCTGCTTTTTGTAATAGCGCAGTGGCAGACATTGCCGGTTGATGGGGAGGTGCATATTGCCTATGATCTTCCCCTGCAGTGCTAAAGATGGACGATCCATGATTCGTAGCGAGACAAAGAGAAATTGGTTCCATAGTGGACGGAGCCAGGTCTGTCGGGCATTCAGGATGAGACATGGCCGGAATAAGATCAATGTAGGTAGGAGCTTGTGGTGGTGGTTGTAAGCTTCCAGATGCAGTTGAGGAAGCAAATAAACTAGCAAAGACGCCACTACTGGTGCTGCCATTGCTGGTTGAGCTCGTGCAACTGCTGCTACAGCTGCCATTTAAACATGCTGGCACTGATGCTGGAGCCGATATAGGCGCTTCTTCTACTATAGAAGTGGTATTGGTATTACCTGGCAAATCTTAAGAAGTGAAGAAAACTAGACATAAGAGGACAGCATAAGAGGGTTACTTGAACAAAGATTTTCTTTTCTATGGAAACTCAAGATGAATAAGCACTAACCAATTAACATTTTCTACAAACAAACCCACTTCTCTTTACTCCTTTTCGAGAGTTTGAATTTTCATAATCATATGAAAAGATTCTGTCAATTATATCTCGCAAGCTTCATGACAAAATTTATATTTCTAACTTCTTTCAGCTTACAAGGAAAGAACAATACTGTATCACATATAATAACAAGCTCAAACACAAACAATAAAACATTTGGAGAACTTTCTTCCAAATGTATCACCTGGAGTAGGAGTAGGTGAAACTGACTCAGACCGAGCTGATGGAGATGTAATTGTAATTGGAGTTGGAGTTGGAGCTGGAGCTGGAATCGGATCAGGGGCCAAAGCTGGAGCTGGAATTGGACCAGGAACCGAAACTGGAGCTGGAACTGAAGCTGCAATTGCACCTGGAACTGAAGCGGCAATTGCACCTGGAACTGAAGCTGCAATTGCACCTGGAACTGGAGCTACAATTGCACCTGGAATTGGAGCTGCAATTGTACCTGGAACAGGAGCTGGAGATGTAGCTAGAGCTGGCATAGGAAGTGGAACTGAAGGTTGGGGTGGTTGTGGTGATTGTTGTTCTTGCTGTAAAGGAGGATTTAGATCGACCTTCAGCTCAGTTTCTGAATTTGGATTAACAGCAGAAGGATTTGAATTTGAAGTAGGAGGTTGAGCTCTAGCATTCTCCACAGCTAAAGCATCACAAAAAGCTCTATGTGTGATAAAGCTATCCCTCCTTCATAACAAACAATCAAAAACTTCAACTTCAAATATACAACAAATCCACCCGAAAAATTACAAAATCCAAAGGATAAAAACAAAGCAGAAAAGAGAGAAGAAGAAAAGATTGAGTAACGAAAACCTTGAAAACAGAGTTCCACAATCGCATTTATACTCTCTAGTCCCGCAAATCTTTGAGTGAGCTTTCCAATCAGACTGAACAGCGTATTTCTTAGAACATTTATCACATTTCCATTTCTTCTCTCCGTGTTTCCTACAGAAATGCTTCTTTATCCCAGTAAGATCACCTAATGCTCTTGATGGATCATGATGAACACAAGTTGGTTCAGGGCAAACATATACTCTTTTCTTCACTTCTTTACTCGATCTTTGTCTTAGTTTCCATGGCAGATTATGACCACGACGATGAAGCTGTAAATTTTGATCCCTTTGAAACCCTTTATTGCAAATTTCACAAACAAATCTGTTAGTTGCCAATAGGGTTTTTGGCGATAAAGCAATCACTACTGCATCTGGATCTGCAACAAATTCCAAAAACACACAAAGAGAAAGAAAACAACCCAATTAACCATGAAATAAGATTATCGAAATAACAAAGATATCAAAAAATAATAATCTTTACTATTACTACATTAAATTACCTGGCATTCCGGGGAGGTTCCGTTTTTTCTTGACGGCGGAGGTGGGTGGCGGAGGCTGGCTGCCGCCGGAAGAAAACACACTAATTTCACCAGAAGCAGGGGAGGAATTATCCAAATCAACTGACATAATATTATAGTAATAGAGAATATGAAAATGAAATTCGAGTAAAAACAAAAACTTACTAAAAATAAACGACAATTACAGATCAAAACAAAAGATAGAAAGAGAAAGAAGCTAATGGACAAAATAAAAGATTTAATCTTTGAACTTCATTGAAACTTTTAGGCAGATAAAAGTTTTACTCTTTTTAGGCTTCTAGGGTTTTGTTTTTAGCTCTCTTTATCAGCTAACAGTCAATTTTAACATTTTCCTTGAAAAACCCAACTACCAGTTTCATCGCATAATAGAGAAACTCGCATTAATTGAAAGAAACAGTGATTAGAACCATAAAGAATGGGAATTTAAATCCACTGTTCTGGAAACCCAACAAGCAGGAAAGCAAACAAACTGATCGCCGGCGAATTTATCGTTTCTCCGATCAAACAGTCGACTACTGTGAAAACCAACAAATACCCAAATCAGAATATTTCTGTAACTAAGAACAACAGAACCAAATGCGTTCGGAAAAAAGAACAGAACAAAACAAAACAGAGATTGATAAACAGAGAGAGACTTTTTGGAGAACTGGAAAAAAAAACCAGAAATAAAAAGTGAAGTCTTTGGTCCTTGGTCTTACTTTCCGGATTAAATATTAAGGAAAAAATATATATAAACATATATACATACATACATATACATATATATATATATAAAGTATTTTAAGTTCATATTTCTTTCTAACACAAGCTGGAGGATTTACAGAGCACTTGTCTGGTAGTTCGATCATTTCGTTTAAAAAATAAAATTAATTAATTTTTTATTTAAAAATAATATATTGAAAAAGAATCCATTTCATTTTATATTTTATTTTTAACTATTTATAATTTAATTATCGGTATCGAATAATAATTTTATATTTAAATAAATAATTAAAATTAATATGATAAAAATTTAATAGATAGGAGGCAGGAACAACTTAAGACATGGCAGTTGGAGTTTGAAAGGAACTGTCTGAATGTCTTTTTTATTTTTATTAAATAACATATTATTGATATTTTCTTCTTTTTTATTTTTCTTTTATCAACTTTTATTGCTTTTAAAATTTCAATTTTAAAGTTAAAGTCCAACACCTTTATATCTATTTTTTTATTTATACACTCGCTATTTAAATTTTAATTTAATTAATGGGCTAATTTTAGTTTAGAAAAAATGCAAACCGTTCCTTTAATAATTAATTTACATGGTTTTTGGTTAACATTTTTTTAAAAAAATAAAAAATAAAAATAAAATATTCGTTTGATGGCAAAAGATACGTATAAAGTTGAGCACAGCCATGAGATGTTGTTCTGCAGGGACATGTGGGTTTGTTTCTTTTAAGCTTTTTGCCTCTTTTTTAATTACATTAAAAATTTTAAAAATATTTATTTAAATTGATATCCTCTTTAAATAAATAATTTTAGATTAATTCGGATTCCCTTATATCAAACTCTAATCATAAATATAAATTTTGATATGATTAAGATTTAATAAAATAAATATTTTCAAAAATTGATATTATAAGGAATTTTTTTTCAAATGGGTACATTTAATTTAATATATTTTTACATATAAATATTAATTAAATTTAAAGCGTGAAAGAATTATAAACTTATCACAGCCTCTTTGTCTTAAAAATAATTATTTAATAATTAAAATTTGAATATATTAAAGTATATATCTTTTAGTACCGATAATTATTTAACTCAAAAATTTATACTGATAAATAAAATATAGAAATAATTTAATATATTTATGGTTGATTATTTTGAAACAATTATATTTTAATTTTAATTTTTTTTAAATAATATTTTATCATTGGGGTCAAACTTTGTTGGATATTGAATTTTGAGTGCATAGGGTGAAGGAGTAATCACAATATGACTTTGGCTTAGGGTTGGCACTTTGGATGGAGAAGGAAAGGATGAGGAAATGGAAGTTGACATCAAATTCACCCAATGGCTTAGGTTATAATGTTGCTATCTATATTTGAACATGGAACTTGTAAAAGTTGAGTCCCTTTCCTCACTTTATTTCTTTCTATGTATATATATAGCCTGACAATATTGAGAGGGACGAGCAATCCAATGGTTCCCATTATTTTCCCCAACGTTGTAATGATGTCTGCTTTTACTTTCTGCAAATGCCAATGGAGCATTCATTCCTCCTCATTATGCCACTCTCATAATTCACCGGTCAACCTGTTCACACGGACCCTCTCTCTCTATATAGCAAATTTTCAACCACACAAGCCCTATATTCTCTCTTCTTTACACACGTACATGCATGTACATAAATTAATAAATAAATAAATATATTTATGATAATTTCTTTAATTGCGTTACCATTTCAAAATTTTATTTATTTTCAATTTTTCATAAAAAAAATTAGAATACATTTGAGAATAATTAAAATTATAATATCAGCTATTTTGATAGAAAAATTGAAAAATATTAATAAGTACGATTTGAGAATAATTAAAATATTAAAAAAATTAATAAATTGTATAATAAAATTAGGTTATTTTAAGATTATTTTAGAATATGATAATTAAGATTCATATGTGATGATATTATTTGATAGCCATACAAATCTAATTTACTCTTCATATATCTTAACCCAAACCCAAAGTATATTATATAATCTATTTAAGGATAAAATAAATAAATATTTTTAAATTAGATGAAATTAATAATAGATATATGTTGATATTCTGACGTTCTTTCTTTTTTTTTTAGTACTATAAATTATCACTCTTAACCCAACACAGACCTAAATTTCTTGAATCAAATAATGAATTTAAAAATTCAATTAACTTCATAAAATTTATTTTTAAAAAATTAAATCACCTGTAACAAAATTTAACAAATATAAATTTTTAAAAATTTAATTATGATGATATTCCTGTTACACTTAAATAAGATGAATAATTTTCTTAATTTATTTTATTTTATGTCTTTATTTTTTATTTTTTATTTTATATCGTTTTAACATTTACATAAAATTATAAATAATAATAATTTAAAATGTATAATAGTTTATTATTATTTTATTCTCTTATTCATTGATCCTTATGAATTTATAAACTGTCGGCTATTTATTTAATATATAATTAGTAAATCAATATTGATTTTTATTAATTAGCCTTCTTTAATATGAAAGGACAATTTTGTAAATATAATTTATCGCAAAAGTGGGACCCATTGAGTTCATGGCATGAAGGGTAGTCAAAGTGACCAAACTGCCCCCAAAAGAAATTTGATTTTACAATTTGAGGATTACGATTTACGGGGTTCATATTTAATCCCCAAATTCCATGCCCTAGATTTCTTCTATCCTCACTTACTTTTCTGCCAAAAAAATCAACAACTTTCTATTGGCCTTCTTCATTGGAGCTAAAAACTTCGATCAAAGATTAAAGATGACCGATTACGACGGAGAAAGATACGAAGGGAACGGTACGGAGTTGGATAATAACGATAACTATAGCGGCGGCGGAGGAGGCGGAGGCTCCTCTCCTCCATCCCGAGCTGACGATCACAGTGATACCAAATCCCAGGTAATGTAATTAGAAAGAATTTGGATGTTTGGGGTTCTTAAGAGTTAATTAATTGTGTGTCTACGCTAAGTTAAGGTTTGTGGTGTAAGCTTCAATTTGTTTCAGGGTTTCGATCAATGGATTGTGGTTTACCTCCAAACTGGCTTCTTTATACTTTACTATTATTAATTTCTGTAATTAATTATGGAAGGAATTTCAGAGTATATTTTGTTTGATAGATCAGATTTGGTCATTATTATCTGGTTATCTGTTAACAATGGATACTTAGACTAGGTTTAAGCAGGATTTGTAAAGATATGTGCTGTAAATTTTAGTCATTCGTTAATGTTGCTTTTTCAGTTTTACTTGCTGTATTTTTTTCTTGGTGGTTGAATTGATTGTAGGCATGGTTTATTTCTAGATTTTAGGTACTCATTTGTTTTAGGCATGGAAAGCATTCCAAAAATTATTTGTATCTTATATATGTACTGATGCTTTTATCTTTTCTTAATTGTGCTTATGAAAAAAATCTGAAACTTCACAGCATGGGTCTCGTGACCATGAAAGAGAGTCTTCAAAAAGTAGGGAAAAGGAAAGAGAAAAGGGGCGTGATAAGGAGAGGGAGCGGGATAGGGACAGGGACCGGGATAAGGATCGTGAAAGGTACAAGGATGGAGAGAGAAGCAGAGATAGAGACAAGGATAAGGAAAGGGATAGGGATAAGGATCGTGAACGCCATCACAGGGATCGTGATCGCCACAGAGATCGTAATGAAAGGAGGGAGCGTGGAAGAGATAGAGATGATGATGATTATTTACGAAGTAGAGACTATGATAGGGACAGGTGATGAGATGTGATTGTACATGTGCAATTACGTCTGAATTTTGTTTCCCCTTTTTCATTTCCTTTTCCACACAATGTTCTTACTTTTTTTGTTTAATGCTAATTACAGGCGAAGAGATTATGATCGGGACAGGGAAGATAGGCATAGACGTAGATCACGTTCTACTTCAAGGGGCAGATCAGAGAGGAGATCCAAATCTCGCTCCCGTTCACGCTCCCGTTCCAAGAGGTATGATTAAATATTGGCCTGCTAGGGATGAATTTTTGTTTTGGCATCCAGCACAATGGGTCAAAAATTGTTCCATCAACTTACTTTTGCTTCTTTTTTGCCAACGGTGACTGTATGTGCTTTCAGCAAAAGAATCAGTGGTTTTGATATGGCTCCTCCTGCATCTGCAATGTTAACTGGCGCAGCTGCTGTGGTTGCTGCTGCAGGTATACTTACTGTCCTTCATAGCTGATGTTGTCATGTTTCTTAACTGTCGGCGTTTGTTTTATGTGATATAGTGTGGAAAGTTCATGCAAATTTCATGATGTCATTTTGGTAAGCAGTATCTTGTTCTTTTCATTACATGTACTTACAGCTTGTAAAGTTGTGGTCTTTGAATGTGCTGCACTCTTACGATTATTTTATTGCTTGGCAAAGTCATTCTGGAACTGAGAGCATTTTGGTTTTGCTTTTGTTTGGTGTTTCTTTGTTTGTTTTCTGTCTTGTCTTTTGTTGTAAGGCAATGTTGGGCTACTTGCCCCACTCTGCTGACTATGGGTGTGAGCCGACTTCTGTAGCTTTTATGTACAAGGAAGAATCAATGCACCGGTTTGATGGTCCTTGTTCGTCTTCAACTGGAAACTATTGCCTGTTTTGGTAGTCTTGCAAATGTTTCCTCCAGAACTTGTATAAATGATGTACACCTTTAATCTCCTTTGATAAAATAATTGTAAGAGTTAGAGCTTAATTGTTCAATTAGAGAATGATGCAGGTATCAGTTTGATAGGTTGAATGCATTATGGTATCTATTATGTTAACTATCGTATTCTAACTTTAGCTAAATTACCTTGCAGGTCAAATTCCCGGGACCGCTCCTGCCATTCCAGGAATGTTCCCAAACATGTTTCCTTTAGGGACTGGTCAGGTATGTATGACTGATTCTTGTGATTTATAATTTAATTTTGACATTTGTTTAAATTATTATTAGTTGTTAATGTTATGTTATTTGTTTTCTTGCAGCAGTTTGGTACTCTCCCTGTTATGCCTGTTCAAGCAATGACACAGCAGGTTAGGAGGACTAAAGATGCACCATGTTTGCCTTCAAATTTTTCATGTTATTTTACGGAGCTTTTTTCTTCACATATAATCATTTGTATTGTTGTTTCAGGCTACCAGGCATGCTCGGCGGGTATATGTTGGAGGGCTTTCCCCTACAGCTAACGAACAGGTTCTGCATGCTGTCCTCTTTTTTTTTTAATGTGAAATGTTGATCTGATTCCAAAGTCTTACGGCTATTTTTTTTGTTGTATCTTGTAGTCTGTTGCAACTTTTTTCAGTCATGTAATGGCTGCAATTGGAGGGAATACTGCTGGCCCAGGTATGCTTATGTTGTTTTCTGCTGTGTCAACTCAGTTAATTGTGTTGATTTGGGTCTCCAATTGTTCTTATTTGTTTTCTCAAGGTGATGCTGTCGTGAATGTTTATATTAATCATGAAAAGAAGTTTGCATTTGTGGAGATGAGATCTGTTGAGGAGGCTAGTAATGCAATGGCTTTGGATGGCATTATCTTTGAGGTAAATGAGATCGTGCTTTTGTGTTATATTTCATTAGCTTAGCTTTTGATCTGTTCTTACCTTCCATATTCCTTTGGTATGACTGGCTTGAACTTGTGTCCTGGAAAAAATTTTGCACCAGGGAGCTCCTGTCAAGGTGAGGAGACCTAGCGACTATAATCCATCTCTTGCTGCGACACTTGGTCCAAGTCAGCCCAACCCCAATCTGAATCTGGCTGCAGTTGGATTAACACCAGGTTCTGCTGGTGGACTCGAGGGTCCAGATCGCATTTTTGTGGGTGGGCTTCCTTATTACTTCACAGAAGCACAAATCAGAGAGCTGTTAGAATCTTTTGGGCCTCTTCGAGGTTTTGATTTGGTCAAGGATAGAGAAACTGGAAATTCAAAAGGATATGCATTCTGTGTTTATCAAGATCTTTCAGTAACAGACATAGCTTGTGCTGCTTTGAATGGAATTAAAATGGGTGATAAAACTCTCACTGTTAGGCGTGCCACTCAGGGTGCTAACCAACCTAAGCCTGAGCAAGAGACGGTACTGTTGCATGCCCAACAACAGATTGCATTGCAGGTGAAATCACAGTTACCCTTGGTTTAAATTTTACTCCATGTTTAGGCATAGCTATGATCTTTTTATCTCTTTCTGTTAATTTTGTGCCTTGCTAGTTGTCAATATTGTCAATTACTTCAATGAAGCCTTGTGTTCTTGCAGAGGCTTATGTTGCAGCCAGTGCCTACTAAAATTGTATGCTTAACTCAAGTGGTTACTGCGGATGAACTCAAGGATGATGATGAATATGAAGATATCTTGGAAGATATGAGAGCGGAAGGCGGGAAATTTGGTAATACCTTTGGACTCGTATTTGATTTATTTGCTCTTTTTCTTCTTGCGAGGCTTTCATTTTATAGTTAACTCTTTATTTTTATTATTAATATCATCCTGTGAGAATTCGTACATAGTAATTAATTTTCTTTATTTTCGTTTTGTTGTTGCATGTCTGTTTTACAGCCTTTTGTAGTCCCACATTCTGCTATAAAGAATCAGGCCTAACATACACAGACAGAAGACTTCATTTTCTACTATTTATATTTACTTGAGATCAGTTTTTTCTGAAATGAAAATGTTAGTTTCGAAACCATTGTTGCATGTTTTTTTACACTCTGAATGCAGGTACATTGGTGAATATTGTAATCCCACGCCCAAAGGCAGATGGTGAATCTCCACCGGGAGTCGGGAAGGTAAACACAAGTCACCATTTATTCAGAATTTCAAATTAACGGAATATTGTCACCTTTACACTGTTCTGGTAACAACTAGTTTCTGAGTTTGAGATTTCTTCTATTCAGGTGTTCCTGGAGTATGCAGATATTGATGGAGCTACAAAAGCACGATCAGGAATGAATGGGAGAAAATTCGGCGGAAATCAAGTCGTGGCGGTGTTTTTCCCGGAGAACAAGTTCTATCAGGGAGATTATAATGGTTAATTATCTTTAGTCACATGGATTTACTTGCAGTGACATTTATATGGTTAGATATGATGGTTTGGTAGTATGCTCTTGACCTTGTTGTTTTATTAGATGGAATCGTAATATTGACCTTTTTCCCATGAAGCTGTAGTCTGTTCTAATAACGGTGTTTAGATTACAAATTGCTGTTTATGTTACAGAAGTTTTATTTACTGATCAGTGAAGAACAGTCGGAGTTTGTCTTGGATTTCATTGGCCAACTTTGCATTGATTGGGAGTGGGATTTTATTGTTCTTCGCATATGATATGGCATCTTTCTCTAGTACTGAAATAGAACCTTGTTATTTATTAACTGTTACCAACATTAAGGGTTATGATTAACGAAGAATTCCATATGATATTCGTTACGGAGATAGTTGGAGGTTTGAATCGGAGATGTATTGATTAAACATGATGAGGCTCACCTTTCATTGTTGAAAGCAACTTCAACATCTATTTTCCATCACCAAGTATCAGAAAAATCATATGATGGTCTTAGTGATCATATTTCCAGTGAAAAAGAATCGCAGACCACTTTAAAGATTGAGATGATGATGATAAACCAAAACCCAACTATAATTAATACTATAATTCTTTTAAATATTTCATCATCAAACTAAGGTGGTATTTGGTAAAACTCAAGTATTTGAAAGGCAAAAAGGGATGTAGAAAAAATAAAAAAGGAATGAGGAAGACAAAAAGGGTCCAATCCATGCTTTGTCCCTTTCCTTAATTCACAAACTTTACACTAATCGCCAAAATAATGTTCAAGGATTTGGGATAAGTTTCACAAACATATCTAAATTTGCGGCACCAACCATGCACGATTTTGCCTAAGAGTATCTAAATGCTGTCCTTATCATATTATTTTATTCCATATAATCACTTTAATTATGTTAATGAATTGATCAATATTATTATTATTATATCATATTGAACTAGACAATAAATCTAGAAAAAAAGATCAAAACATCTAACATGTAATCTCTTCAAACAATTATCATCAAACCACCCTTTTGATGCTAATAATTTACTGAACAAAATTTTGCAACTTTCTTTTGCAAGAAGTCAGTTTCAAAATTTCAAGCCACTTTATGAGCGTTATTATGTGAACTTGATGCTATAAACGAGAGCTGTAAGTAAACAGAAATGGAAGAAAATAACAAAAGAAGAATGTCAGAATAAAGGCAGCCTTAGTTGTTGTCATAACTTCATGATGTTTTTAATTGGAAGCCTCCATTTCTAAAGAAAGCAACTGGATTGAACTCTGTAAGATCTAATCTTTTCTTGTCCCTCAGTAACTTGCTCGTGGGTTTGAATTCTACTCGAGGACATTGGATTTACAACCATTTATAGTGTTCCATCTTCATTAGCGATTACCATGGAATCACGTTCTGTTAGTTAAAAGATGTCTACTTCTGAAATGGAGGAATTTTTTGATGGGGTTTGGATGAAGTCTTCTGGCTTTGAATCCAAATCAAGAAATGGGTTATATTCAACTTCTTTGGTTTTGGATAGTCAAAGAGAAGAGCTTGTGAAAGCTTCTCTAATTGTACAGAGGTCTGCAGAGAAAAGCACTATGGCCATGAAGAATCACTGTGAAGCAGAGAGGAAACGTAGAGCTAGGATTAATGCTCATCTTGATACTCTTAGGAGCTTAATACCTGGCGCCAACAAGGTATTTTTCTTTGTTTGTTTGGTTTGATAGAAAAATCAATCTTCTTTTACCATTAAGCCAAATGATGTACATGCCATTGTTTCTTTTCAAATATCAGCAAGGATAATTAGGCAAAATTCCTAATTATATATGCATAATATAGAAAGTGTTTATTTGCTTGTTAGTACGGATTACATGGTTAATCCAGAATTCCAGGCTATTTTCTTCTTGCATAGAATTTCTGAATTGACAATCGGAGCTGACAGATGGACAAGGCATCCTTGCTTGCTGAAGTAATAAGCCATATGAAAGAGCTGGAGAGAACTGCAGAAAAATCAAGTGAAGGCCTTCTCATGCCAATGGATGTTGATGAAGTAAAAGTTGAAGGAGAAGACAATGGAATCAATGGTGGGAATTACTTAATCAGGGTATCATTTTGCTGTGATTATAAGCCTGGAATTCTATCCGATTTAAGACGAGCACTTGATGCGCTTCATCTGATCGTAATCAAAGCAGAAATTGCAACATTGGAAGGCAGAATGAAGAATGTTTTTGTGATTACCAAATGCAAAGAATGGAGGAATGGAACAAGTTCTGAATCAGAAGTATACCAAATTCTAGCAAGCTCCATACACCAGACTATCAGAACCATACTTGACAAGTTTTGTGCTTCACATCAATGCTCAACTAAAAGACGAAGACTTTCTCCATTCAATCCTTCGTTTTCTTCTCATTCCGGCGATGTGATCCGGTGAACACATCTCTTTCTGTAAATGAGAGCCTTGTGTAAATTTTAGCACCTTGTTTATTTTATTTATTGTTTATGGTTAATTTTCAAATGTCTGCTTCATCCCCCTCCCTTCCCTTTCGTATGCTATTCTAACACCATATGACATGTTCCTCAGAGCAACAGAAGGGAGGCAACTCTTCTTTAGGTATTACAACAAAAATCTGATTTTGTATTATATAAATATAAATATTACAACAAAAATCTGATTGCTACAATGGAATAATCACAGCTGAAAACTACAAGGAAGTGATTTGGTTCAAGAGCCATGAACAATCATCGTGATGATAATAATAATTATCATCTCATGCATGAAGCAGGGCTGGAGGAGATTGCTGTTACATTTACCATCATTGTCATCCTTTGTCTTTCTTTCCTTCTAAGCATCCGCAAATTAGGTGATTTTGCCTGTGTGATTTCCTTGGTTGATCTGTGTATCTCGAGAAATAAGTAAAGTAGAATAAAAAAAGCCAGCCAAGGTATCAATATTTGGCTTAGGTTTCTTACTTCTTGGGGCAGAAGGGATCGTCAAAGTTAGGCACTGGCCTGGCATGATGAACCAGCGACCTTCTTAATTGCTTTAATGCCTTTTCTTCCTCTATCTGCAGTTTATGGTTATATATAGTTTTAGTTTATCATCCAAAGCTATGTGCAGAACAAGAAATTGAAGAAATTTGTTATCATTCTCCATACCATTCTTGCAGCTTCGCTTTCCTCCCGGTGTCTTTTGTATAAGAGTTCTTTTTCTTTAACCTGGAAATGAACGAAAGGAGAGAGTCTTGGAATCATATGGATTTTATTATCCACCAAATCATCAGAAAATATATGACCGACTGATTTGTTTATTTTTTTTTACCTTATGATCGAATTCTGCTCTATCCACAGCTCTCCTATCTACATGGAGATTAAGTTGTTGAACTTGGGTGAGGGGCTTACGTACTTTCTCTGGTAGAGGAATCGTGTCCCTGGATTGAACTGGAACTGAGAAGAGATGCTAAAAAGCAACAGAAATGGGTTTGGCTTTGAAAATGTAATGCAATGACTTACTCTTTGAGAACTGGTTGTGCTCTAAACCTTCTCATCTCCTCTTCTTCTTTTTCAATTGTACGTCTTTCCTCCATTTCCCTTTGCATTTCTTCCTCATGCCTCACTAAACTCTCTAACTGAAAAGGTTCTGGCTGCGTGCATGGTTTGGCCTCTGGCTTTGGAGGAATCTGCAGATATTTATAAAATTTTCCATGTTAACATAATTCCACGGATGCTAGCGAGATATATTTAGTGAAACCATATTTGCATACCACAGGAAAATCAGTGGTATAAGGATATGGATTAGCTTTCCGTATTCTGGATTTTTCTTCCTCCATCTGCTTCTGCACGATTTCCATGACAAATTTTCTCTCTTTTTCAGCTCCTCTTTCCTGAAATAACCAGCAAGCAAAGAGGAATTTTGAACATGGGATTTGATGAAATGATTACATAATGTCCCATGACCAATGAGAAGGCTACATACCTCCGTGTGGAGATGGAATGGATTTGGGACTGTGTTTCTTAGAAATGAATTTTCATGGTGTCCGGGTTCTGAGTTGATAGAGAGCTATAAAAAGAAGGAAGAAAATAATGGTGAGATTTAAGACTTGGCGCTACAAATTCCAGGTTCACTTGGGAATAAAGAAACCTGGATTTCCATCAAAATTACCTTATCAAACAAATCAACAACGGCGGATGGCGGTGGAATCCTTTCATTTGTGGCGAAGTGGAATTCTTGAGGTATGGTGACAGGTTTCTTTGCATTGCAGAAAATCCCCATTTCTCCTTTGCTTTCAAATATCTAAACAAAGACAAGAGGAAGATACTAACTTTCCTTTGGAAACTAATACTGTGAAGTGCCAACTTAGTGTTCAGTGAGAAGATTGGTACCTTCTTATTCAGAGGCCTTGCCTTAAACTTAGGGATCTTGTCAAGTTTTTCTTTCTCAAGATCTAAAGAACTTTTCACCTTTAGTGGACGAGCCCTCAAAGTAGTATGAAGAAGAGGGCTTTTTGGTTCAGTTAGATGATAAGGCTTCCACTGATTCTGCCATGAAAAATTGGAAAAACTATCAACTCCAAAGGAGTTCTGATATGTTGAAAAGTAATAAAAATTACATTTTAGATTTCTGTGCTACCTGATGAGACACTTCTATTGATTCCACCGAAGCTGTTTCTGCATTCTGATTATTATTAGCTCTCCCTGCGGTTTCAAAATGAAATTCCTGAAGAATTTGGAAAAGATTAGCCCGATTATATTCCAAACATGAAAAGTGTTAGATTCATTGGTACCATCATTATTCCATGGGGTTTTACCTCAAATTCAGGCAGTCGTGGGGTAGTTCTTGATAATGCAGGTAAAGTTGGAGCTTCAAAGATCTGTGGAAGTCGAAAAGTTGGACATGGAAAAGAAACATGAGGGCAAGGGGGAAGAGTTAAACATATAGACATCAGATAAAGAAACCAGAAAATTATTACTTTTTTGTTGACTGGTTTAGCTTTAAACTTCGGAATTTTGGCCATCATCTCTTCTTCAAGCTCTGCAGAACTCTTAATTCTGACAGGGCGTGCCCGCTGAGCTGTTTCAAGTTCAGGCTCCTTAGGCCTCGTTAACGTAAGCTGAGGTTTTCCCTGGATGACAGAAGCAGCATTCCCCTAAATTAAATAGGAGTTCAGGACAAAAAGAAAGTCGCACAAAAACAAATTTCACAATGCAAGAAAAAATGAAATTCCATTCATTACATGTGATAGAAATCCATTTTTTATTTGTGGCAGTGACAAGTCTCTGGTACTTGATTGGAACTTTTTCATCATCTCTGCCATTGAAACAAATGGCTGCGGCAGTGCTGATTTCCGAGTATAAACCTTAATAAAGAGCTGACCTAGTCAGTTCCTGAAATTGTTTAAAAAATGGAGAAGAAGCATTTATAAAAGATCACAACGACAAACCTTTCTGTCTTCTTTCTGCGCCTTAGCAGCAGATGAATTGAAATTGCTACAGTTAAGCCCCAGTATGGACTTGTGGATCAATGGTTCAGGGGGTTTAACATTAAGAATCTGGATTTTTAACATTAACAAGACCCTGTAAGAAATACAATAAAAATACCGACAAAATGTAGCTCAAAAGTGGCCCTGATAATTCACCTCTCTGGATCTTCCTCCTTCCAGCTTCTGTCGCTTAATGGCTTGGTTATCCTGGCTTAAAATACAAGTCGCAGGTGAATTTTTTAAGTTTGGCTCTCTACAATAACAAATAAAATTTATAGTTCTTCATCAGAATGGTACCAAACATAAAAATACAACCAACAGAACCTTAACAGGAAAGTCAATCTGATAAGCAAACCTTCTGACGCTTTCTGGTTTGGGGATTTTAACTTGAGAAGACTGCGGTCGACTCTTTGGTTTCAGTGCTGATGGATTCCGAACCAAACTAGCTTTATGTTTAGCAGATGGGTGCTTTCCAGAGTTGGACGATAGGCCTTGCTTCTTCTGAGAAGCCTGCAGTGGGTTTGGCGTAAAAGTAGTCTCCTTCCTTTCTTCTTGTAAAGAAGCAGCATTGACAAGATTTGTATTGTTTTCTTCATGGCAGGTTATTTCTTCAAGGTTTGTTTTCTTTGTATCAGAGGAAGAACCAGGACCGGCTAAATCTGAAGATTCAGTAACCTGCAGCAGGATGCAGCCGAGTAATATTAGATCATATAATTGATTGTTTGCATAGGTAATCAAATGTAGAGAGAAACAAATACAGTAACTATTACCTTATGTGTTTCTTCTGCTTCATTGAAATCACATAAGCTCTCAACCTTGAAAGATCTAACAGTCTTAATTCTAGGCATGAAAGCTGCACGAATTACGGAGGGGAAATAATTACAGAGATTAATATATGATTAGACAGCAAGAGTAGAATGGTTAACTTAAACAGAATTTGCATTATTAACCTAAACATTACAAATGCAAAAATTAGTAAATCTCTCAAAATCACTCGCATAATCAATATTTCCATCTAAATTTCTATCAGAGCAGTTTTAGTTACCCTAACATCTCATCTTAAGGATTCCGTTCGATCAAATCATGAACAAACCTCAATTCTCACTTCAACAACAATTAAGAAACTTGTTGCTAATTTCCAGCAGATTCTTACAAAACACGAAACTATAATCATGAAGATCGATAGTAAAACTAAAAAAAGAAGAAAAAGAGAGGAGTAGAGAAAAACTACTAACGAGAAGGAGCGTAGCTAATGGCCTTATCGAACCACACCTCGGCAATACGGATATCATCATCTGATTCTCCATTAATAAAATCAAAAAATCTTGGGGCTGAAAATTCATATGCTTGATCTGTCATCGTCGATGTCTTCACGTCTCCGCCCTGTGATTCATCGCCAGCCATTAATCGAATTTTCCGGAAAGTTTCAATCTTTGCTTACTTTTTCTTTCCTTATGGTTAGCGATTCTAGTTTGCTCTAAATGAAGTTCAGTTCTTTTAACGTTAGAGAGCATATAACGGTCGGAAATTTTTAAACTTTTGGGAGTCCCTCTCCAACGGTCGTATCTCATGTCCACACCAGACGTCTTATACGTCGTCGTTTTGGTAATTCCATATGCGATAATGCTTATTTCTAATTGAATTTTTTTAAAAAAAAATTGATAATCCTCTTAAGAAATATATTTATATGGTTATGAATTTAAATAATAATGAAATAATTAATAATACTAAATATTTATAATTTATTACTTACATATTAAGTAAATTAAATCAAGATCAAACAATCAATCAAATAAATCTTGGAGAGGGAGAGACTCTAACATGACATAAGCTTTGAGGTTTCCTGAAAAATGTCAGGTTGACGAAGCATGTAAAGTACATGTTCATCAGCCATTCTGATTCATAATTAATGGGTGATATTATAAAATCCCCCATGATCCAGTTCTTGAGCAAGAATCATCACAAACAAAAATGGGTCGCGAGGCTGCATTATTTCTGATAATCGGTATACTCGTTACTTCTGTATCAGCATCAGAAATGTCATATCGCAAATCATGGGAATTTACCTGGAAACATTGCCATGATGTTATCAGGAATTTCCTTCCATGCCTGGAATTTATCACTAGAAAAGTAATGGAGCCAGAACAGGGTTGTTGTGGCGGAGTTGTTGAATTGAATGGTGTAGCTCAGAAGAATCACACTGAGCCACAAAGGATCTGTCAATGCATCGAGTTTATGGCAGAAGAATACAATCCTTCTTTCCTTGTTTCTCAGATCAATGCTCTTCCTGTCTTGTGTCATACCAATCTCAGTTTTCCCATTTCTGTTGGAATGAATTGCACCAGGTAAAATTGACTGATGTTTTTCCTTTCTGGGTTTACTTTCTTTTCACTTTAATTGAAGAAATCTGGATATGATTCTGACACGGACTGTAATCTCTTAAATTCTCTACTGGTTGCAGGATTTAGTACAAAGATGAAATGTGATGCTACCAAGTTGTTCGGTTTTAGTTTCCAAGTGTTGTTGTTAGCTTCAGAGTAATGTAAGACAGAGATTCTGGTGTATATCAGAAGCATTTCCCTTTGTAATGACTCTTCCAGATGCCTGGAATTAGCCTGCAATGTCAACATATATATAAACAATTAGAATGATATGAAATGTATGATCTTGATATTCGAAAAAATTCGGGATGAAATCTCAGGTGAAACGTAATAAAATGTTTAAATACAACGAGCTATCAATACATCAACAATGACCAATTATTTATAGGGCATGATATTTACATGTTTAGCTAATTGTTAGCCAACTAAAACTGCTTTTAAATGCTAATAATCCTGGTAGTTTCAGGAACAGTTATGCCTCAACAGGTAGAAGATTTCATTGATTGTTTGAATGTGATGGTATACTTCAGTTTCTGCGTAGGATACATTGACGGGCATATGAACGATCCCACATGGGGATGTTGTATGGGAGTTCAGGAACTTAACAGGTTGGCAAGACAGAACCGGGACGTCCAGAGAATCTGTCAATGTATTGACCTCATTGCAGCCATGGATGATCCTTCTTTCGTTCTGGACAATATTAATTCTCTTCCAGATAAATGCCAGACGCATCTCAGTTTTCCCATTTCTGTTAGAATGAATTGCTCAGTGTAATGATCTGTCATGCTTTCTTTGTCAATGATTCCGGTTAAGATTGCTAGGATCGAACTAAAGAAAGAGAAGAAAAAGAAATGATTTACGTGGTAATACCGATGGTAAACTCCCGCCCCCACACCCCCAGCAACCTCACCGTGGAGGTTGAACTGCGTAAATAAAATTAATTTGACAATATATCAAATATAACATCATGCTCCACTTACCTAACAAAGATTTGCTAACTTTTTGTTGTTACCGGTTCCTGTTTTGCAGAGTTCAGTGAAATGATGAAGTATGCGGAAGAAGACTTTCTGAAGCGAGCCTGGGGAATGGATATGTACTCATGTCAATGTTCTAGATTTATGTTTCGTTTACATTCTGATGTGTTATCAGATTCATCAGAAAATATGAAACTTTTCTTTTCTAGCAATCCTGGAATTCCTTGGTAAATTATACAGTCTCGAAAATCTAAAGAAACAAGAACAATTGCATGGACAGATCAAATTCAACTTGCTGATAGGCAATCGGCAGATTTCACTTCCTCAATTGCGAGCAATACAAGGAGAATGTGGCAATGGCTACTTCATCTTCACAAAAACCAATATACAAAGCTAAACTGAACAAAATCAGGCAAAACCCAACAATGTCTCCGTTTATAGGGGGGATATAACGCCTATCCTGAAGGCTTTATCAGGATTAAAAATGGCCGAATCAGCGGGGAACTTGGAGTTTCTGACAGGTTCCTGCCATCAACCATATCATCCAACTATAAAAGTAAAATAAATAATAAAAATTATTTAAGGATAAAAATTAATTACATTAATTAATATATTAAATAACTGATTTTATCCCTTTTATTATGGGTTTAAAAATCATGTGAGTCGTTTGCCACCCGCTCAGCCCAACCACGAGATGATTATCCTTAACAACAAATCTATCATACCAAATTGGCGTCCGTCGCTGCAATAAGCCTCGACTGTACGGCTCTTTCAATTAAAGAATAAGTAAATAAAATAATATAATTTAAAAAATAATTTTATTTTGTAATATCAAATTTGTTCATAAAATAAACTTTATAATATACTGCTAAACATAACTTGATTTAATTTGGCACGTAGCGTGGGGCTTTTAAGGATAAAATAATGCATATGGATAATTCTTTAATTAAAGGATTCATGAAATCAAACATATTAATGATTTTCCATAAATAATAATGAAATTACAGCTCAATTATAATTGATTAATGTGTATTTTTTTGTTTATTATTTAATAATATGCTAATTTATCCAATAACAAAATGCAAAAAATTGGAAATAATCGTCATGGTAACACATAGCAATGCGTTGTGTGGTACGAACGTTGAGAAGTTGACACCTGTCTTGATGGCATGTTCGTCCCAAATGCCACGCCTTCCCTTCCCATACCTCCCCCATCTCCGGCCTCATATATATCTCCCCCCAATCCCTCCCCTTATCAACTCCTTCTTCATCCTCTTTCCTCTTTGTTCATCTTGTTTTTTTCTTGTTCCAGAAAATCATCCTGTAATTATGAACGCTGTTTGTGCTCAAAATGTTGATATTCCTTCCCGGAAACTCCTCTTTTCCAAGAAATTGTTTCAGGATTCATCTCCTGATCTTAATGTTTTATACCCCTTTCATTCTAATCTCCGAAATTTACTCCCTTTCAATGATTTGAGCAATCATGATGATGTTGTTGGTGTTGGTGGGGAGGACGATGAAGACTTGAATCCTTACTCTTCTGATCATTTCCGTATGTATGAGTTCAAAGTCCGCCGTTGCACTCGTAGCCGTAGTCATGACTGGACTGACTGCCCTTTCGCTCATCCTGGCGAAAAAGCTCGTAGAAGGGATCCTCGGAAGTTTCATTACTCCGGTAAAGTCTGTCCGGAGTTCAGGCGTGGCGGTTGCTGCCGTGGCGATAGCTGTGAGTTCGCACATGGTGTTTTTGAGTGTTGGTTACATCCTTCTCGTTATAGAACTGAAGCTTGTAAAGATGGGAAGAATTGTGAACGTAAAATTTGCTTCTTTGCTCACTCTCCTCGCCAACTTCGAATTCTTCCTGAGGTTTCTTGCGGATCTGTCAGCAATAAGCACGGCAACTGTTGTTGCTTAGCTCATAATTCTATGATTTCTTCTCCCACTTCTACATTGCTTGGCATGTCTCATATGTCACCGCCATCGTCTCCGCCTTTATCACCGGTTAAACACCGACCGCCGGTAAGTGGGGTTTCAGCTATTCGGTGCAATGATCGTTTGAGTAAGCTTAGGCCTGGAATTATGAGCTACAGAGATGTGTTAACTGAGCTTATGAGTTCTTTAGAGGCCGTGAATTTCAATGAAGCAGCAGCTGCTGATTATTACAGAGAGATTAACAAAAACAATACTATTCCTTGGATTGATATTTCATCTTTGCATGAAGATCAGCTCATTCTTTCACCTTCAACTCCAAACGGGAATGTTGTTTTCAATGGAGATTGTTCAAGCAACAACACACTTCTTAATAATAACTACAATAACAACAACTACAAAGATGGTGCTGACAACAAGAACAACGACAATGGAGGTCATGGCGGCGGCGATGGCGGCGGTGATCCTGATCTGGGATGGGTTAATGAGCTCTTAATGTAGAGAAGATTTAACGATGATGATGAGAAGATGGATTGATATGTACATATAACATCTCCAGCACCAGCCGTACATATATATATATATATATATAATGAGGGATTTGGTGTAAATTATTTGGTATTATTGCATGTTAATTTCCCTTTCTTTCCAAGTTGTTAAAGGTCAAGCTTGTTGTTAGTCGAGTTTTATGCTTTCCTCCACGGTCTT
Organism: Dalechampia spathulata; assembly: GCA_948192965.1. Taxonomy (NCBI): domain Eukaryota; kingdom Viridiplantae; phylum Streptophyta; class Magnoliopsida; order Malpighiales; family Euphorbiaceae; genus Dalechampia; species Dalechampia spathulata. The sequence continues at coordinate 23,240 of CANYBF012675852.1, read as the reverse complement.
GACTTCCAGTGCGTGTTCAAATGATCTCAGTTTTATATTCTTAACTTTCAGTATTCTTAATATTTAATCAAATACAGTAATAATTCAACATAATTGATAAGAGTAATTTATAAAAACAAAAATAAATTATAAAAAAAAGATCAGCGACATTAATAAAATTAATTAATTTAGGTAGCAGTCTTAATTGGGTTTAGTTACAAATTAAAAACTGTATTAAATAGGGGACTATGATGAAAGCAGTGAATTGTCAATCTGTTTTGAGGTATATATCTGAGGACCGAACCACCAACACTTCCAACTCTATTTAATACCAATTATTGAAAATAGGACATTAGATAAAATATAATAGGCTATTTATTTATTTATTGTAAAAGGGGGGCATATTATGTGTTTCCTGGGAGGGGTACTTATCTGAAAAACCAGCTAGGATGATGGGGATAGGGTACCATAATTAAGCAGGTCTCCTCTATTTGGACCGTCGGAATTCCCACACCAAGATGCCATGTGATTAGAGGATATGACATGAATTTTATATAAAAATGTATACCCATCATATCATAAGCATGTAAATAATTAATCTTATTTAATAAGTTGTTAAATCCAATCACAATTTTCCCCTTTTAAAGAAAGATTTTGATGGGGTGAAATGAATGTTACTTTTGATGTGGTGCGGTGTGGAGTAAAGGTGGCAAGAAAATAACAAAGAAAATGGTGTGGGGGTGGGGAAACAGCCCATGCTTCATGTCAATCTTGTCTCGATAGGGTAAGTAGCATTTCATTTTAAGGGGTCCGTCCCCCACCATTCTCCCTTAACCTCCTTTTTCGATTTTGCCCACCATCGGCCCATACCCCCTTTGTACCTCTACTGCCTCTCCTACGACTTGCTAAACTTTAAGGGTATGTCTGACACCTCTTAGTGTGTCCACTTTGTTCTCTCGCCCTGCCCACAAAAGCATCCTAACTATATTCATTTATTAATTTTAAAAATAATTAACATAATTTTAATTCATAAGCAAACTCGAAATGAACAATTTTTTTTTAAAAAAAATTTTCAATTAAATTTCAATAATTCAATAAAGTTTATAATTTATAATTAGAATTCTTTGCTGTTGGAAGTATACCTTAAAAATGATAGTTTAATTTATTGAATTCAGTCAAGCTATTAACGACGGTCATTGATTGACATTTGCGAAGGTTCTGGGAAGTCCCTTGGGAGATTTCTTGATGTAATAATCATAGCAACAATAATCATACTCCCTGGACCTATCCACCCAATAAAGATAGGTAGATAAAGTGAATTAATGGAGTCAGGTTTTATTGCTACGGGTTTATAAGATTATTATTAAATTTTATTTATTAATTTACGTTTTTAGGTTAAATATTTTGTTAACATAATATTATAATTTCAATAATTAAAATTTAGAAGTAGATATGAACTTATATATTTGTGTTTAATGAATATTCATATACTGGAATATATTAGAAATTTATAAAATTATTTTTAAATGTCATTTAATAATTTAATATATTTTTCTTTTTATTTTAATTATTTTTTTTCGTTTTCATCTTTTATCACCATCATTTAAAATGATCATTCCGCTATTCAACCATTAGATGAAAAAGAAAAATGGTGGAATGGATTTGGAAAAAGGCCCATCAAGGAGAATGGATCTTCATGTAAACTGAACGGCCCATTTCTTTTTGTGACCGTTGCGTTATGGGCCCCACGTCCCCCTCTCTTTACAATTCAAAATTAGCAAAAAGAAACCCTTTCACCAACGGCTCTTCCTCCCATTTTCAGAACTCCTCAAAATCGCTGCTAAATTTCTTTCACTCTCTCAATCACAAATCCCATCTTTCAGAAACTCGATCTAATTGTTGAAAAATCCCTGAAAAACCTGCCAAATTATAGCCAACGATGGATTCAACACCGCCTTCTCTTAGATCAAACCCCAATTCTCGAGTAAAATCAGCTTCTCGTTTAGCAAGAATCACTTCTTCAATAGAAAATGAAGAATCTTTGCATTCATCTTTAGAGCTTATTCCTTCTCCAGCACCAAAAAGAACTCCGTTAACACCCTCTAATTTGCCTCTTAAATCTTATACCAATTCCCCTCCTTTACACGATCTTCTCCTTCTTTCACCTTCTCCTTCAAGAAAATCGAGAACCCGCCTTGCTGATCAGCTTGACATAGCAGAGGAAGCTGTACCTATGGAGCCAACTGGGCCTCGTAGAAGATGCAAAAGCAGAGCAACTCAGCTGGGTTCACCAAGAAATGTTAGAAAGACGAGGAGAAGATCGGAATTGGAGAGTAAAGAAGAAAAAGATTTGTTGGTTTTGGTTGATGAGATTGGTAAAGCAAGAAGAAGAAGACATAGTGGTCGGTCTAAAAAGGAGAAGCTCTCTGTTCTTCCTTCTTTACCTTCTTCCATTGCTTCTCCAAGTACGTGTTATAACAACTCATTCCCGTATTCATTATTTTGTTCTTTTGGATTCGGCTTGATCGTTTATACTGATCTCCGTCTTCTTTGTGTCTGGCGTTTTTGTTGAAATTTAGAAGTGGATGATTGTGATGGAGGAAACTTGGATCGAATCGGGACAGTGATTCATGATCTGATAATGTGGAAAGACATGGCAAAATCAAGCCTTTGGTTTGGATTTGGGTGTTTATGTTTTCTCTCTTCTTGCTTCGCTAAAGGAATTAGCTTCAGGTATTCATCCTCATTCCCGTCTCCAATTTGTTTAACCTTTTCAATCAAGATATCTAAATAATCTCTTTCGACCATTTTCTGTTTGAAGCATTTTCTCTGCTATTTCCCAACTTGGCCTTCTGTTTCTGGGTGTATCCTTCATCTCAAATTCCTTATGTCAGAGGTACAAATCCAATACTTCTGCTATACTTCTGTATAATGTTCACGTTTGTCCAAATTGTTATCCCAAATCTGATAATATTTTCATGGCAGAAATAACGTAGAAATAAGATGCAACTTTAAGCTGAAAGAAGAAGACATTTTGAAAGTAGGAAGATTGATACTGCCACCGGCAAATCTTGCAATTTCAAAGACAGGAGAGCTTTTCTCAGGAGAGCCATCCATGACCCTTAAAGTAAGGATCCATCTCACTTTAAATAACAATACTGTCCGCTTTAATGGTTTGATACTAAATAATGATTAAGCATTTTCATTTTGTGGGTGCAGGTAATTCCATTTTTGCTTGCTGGAGCTGAGTATGGCCATCTGATAACCATGTGGAGGCTATGTGCAATTGGTATGACTATTCCCGTACTAGGTTTTCAATCCCATTGCCAATATTGATGAGAAAGAGTTGATGAGATTGAAATTTTGAGCAGGGTTTTTCATGGGTTTCACCACCCCAAAACTATATTCATGCTATTCTGGTCAGATCAATCAAAAAGGTAGATAAAATATCTTGTAATCTTTGCTGTATGAATTGTTTTCAATCCAATTAATCATGGGTTTATACTGTGAATTGCAGTGGACTATATAAAAGACAGGGTGGTGGAAGCATGGGAAGCTTGCTCCCATAAGAAGATCGTGGCAGCATCAGCAGTCACAGCTTTCTGGAATATGTCCAATCTCAAAACCCGCATATTTGCAGGTAATCATAGTTGCTTTTTCATTAATCTAACACCTGCGGCATGCATGTCATTTAGACCTCGTCATTAAACAATATGATGCCTGCTTTGCAGCGTTTATGTTCTTGGTGATTCTACGGTGTTGCCGGCAAGATATGATACCAAGTAAGGAAGACATGCAGGCTGAAGAAGAACAAGAAGAGGAAGAAGAGCAGCCGCAACAAGCACTGGTGGTGGCGGAAGCGGTGACCACCCAGAAATAGTGTGTTTTCTTAGGAATTTGCATTAAATAAAAAAACCAATGTCAAAAACAGGCGATAGATAATCTTCTTAGCCAAACCCACTTGAAATTATTGCCAAGATTTTTCAAGCTCTATAACATCTTAAGGTAATTTCAATTCTTCGTTGCAGTTCGTATGTACATTGATGCGACTCCATTACTCAAGTTTCTTGATCAATCTTTATTAACAAGATCAGATGACTATTCATAAATTTTTAACAAGATAATATCCATCTTTATCAACAAATCCTGTATCTTGATGAAATGAGCAGAATGATCACTCCAATGTCAAAAATATTCATGATATTTAGTATTTTTATCACTACTTTTTTTTGTATTATAAAATATGAACCATTTTTAATGAAATTAATAAAAAATAATTATCAATTAAAAATATTTTTTAATATTTAATTATCTCATAAACTATATCATTTTGAAAAAAAATTTTATCTAAGATAAAATAACTTGATTAAATGATAGATATATGTTAATAAAGTTATATCAACTAATATAAAAATAATATAATTATTTATTAATTTATTATAAATATTGAAAAAATTAATATTTAATTTAGAATAAAATTCTCATATTTGATAAAATTGATTTGTAAAATAGTATTTTAATTTAAATATTTATTTGATAAAATATATATAGATAAATATATATAAAAAATTAACATTTTTGTAATTTTCATTTTTTAGTTGCCTATCCATGTAAAGTTCCCTATAAATTTTAGACTCGGATCCAATCATAACCCGCCCAACTACCGGCCCATATTATATATGGTATTTTCTCTGTTCATTTCGTTTTTGAGTGATTTCTTCTCCTCCAAGCTTGATTACGATTCTCCAACGTATATATATATTGCCGTAGCATTCTCCTTTTCCTACTTTACGTCAAATCATAACATAACATCCTTTTGCCAATTCCAGTAATATGGTTTCGGACTCGAGAAATAACAACACAGCCAGTGCCAATGGTACCACCTCCGGTAGAGACGAGGCGACGGTGAAACTTCCGCCGAAGGACTTCAAGAAGGACAATAAGAAAGATAAGGACCTCGTGAGTTATCATCATTGTTTTTTTTTTCAGTTGTACTTCAATCCTCTTCTCTAAATTTGTTTCTTGATTAAAGAGCGTAACTTATTTTTCTAAAAGATCATGGAAGTGAAAGAAATTTTAGGAGATAATGTTAGTTTTTTGTGGTATTATCCTTGTAATTAGATGAATGATAGTGTATATTAAGTTCAGTTAGTGTTTATTTACTTATTTATGTTTGGTTGTTTGGAATGCGGATTTCCATCATTATTTGAATTTGTTGTTTCTGTAACTATTACAGTCAGATGAAGATTTGGCGTTGAAGCAACAACTGGAGTTGTACGTAGAAAGAGTTCAAGATCATGATCTTGCATTACAAAGAGTTGCTCTAGAGAATATGAGGTGAAACCTAATATTTGTTCTTTCATGCATGTATTTTGAGTAATCCTTGTGTTTTTTTAGTGTTTCAGCATGTTCCAGGATGTAGAGCATAATATGATCTTAAACTTCAAAGGAATTTATAAATGTCGGATAGACAACTTGTTCATTCTAAGCTAGCTATTGAAAATTGATGCTGTGCATCTTGTTATTATGCTGTTATACTTCAATTGTGACATTAGCACATGATATAAAACATTTTCCGTATGTTACAAATTTTTGGTGTTGACAGAGGATGATAATATCTGAATTTTCTTTATAGGTATTCCTTGCGAAAGAATTGAGTGAAATGTGACTTTTCATTTATGAGATATAGTGATGTATTTGTAGTTTCTTCTCTGTATTACATTAGATGTCAGATGCCATGCATGGATATTTGATGTGATTGACATGGATGGTTTTTTCATTTTGCATGGCTTCTTGATAACCGTAAAACCAGTGACGTATCAACTTTTGGACAAGTCAATAACTATAACCATATTTTTGTTATATTTTGGTTTGATGGTAAATAATGATATTGTCTTGCAGGCAGGAAATTAGAACAGCAACAAGCTCTATGACGTCGGTTCCAAAGCCATTGAAATTCCTTCGACCACATTATGGAACTCTGAAGGGATGTTATGAAACAATTGCAGATTCTGATCTAATGGTGTGAATTCTTTGACTGTATATTCCCCCTGTATTATGTATTCTGTCGTGTGTAACCAAGTAAGATTCTCTTTATTGCAGAAATTATTGGCCGATATTCTGTCAGTTTTGGCGATGACCATGTCTGCTGACGGAGAACTGGTATGCCTGATTATTTAGGATTTCTAATAATGTTATATCATCTTTTAAGTGAGAGAGTTGACAAGCATGTAAATATGGTGTGTTTTAGTTTTGTCCGAATGTCTTCACTTATCACCCATTTTCCTTTTCCTGTTCACGTTTCTCATGCATTTTGCGAGCTGCTTTGTTGCTGCTCTTACTATGTCACTATGAATCCTATTAGTGTAGTGCATTGAGAGAACATTAACCACTTCAATCTGATGTGACTTTCAGGAGAGCTTAAAGTATCGATTATTGGGTTCAGAATGTGATATTAGTTCATGGGGCCATGAATATGTCAGGTGAGCGTCAATGTGAATAGTATGTGGTGTTAAGAGTATTGGTATGGTCTAGTTAGGAGTTCACCTGGTTTTCAAAATTGCTCTCTTCCTTGGATTTTTGCAATTTGGTGTCCAATGGCAATTATCTTTCTTGAAGTTCTGGTTGATTTGCTGAACCTACATTCTTGCATTTTGTTGTGATATTAATTGTTTGCATTGGATTTTGTTCACATTTAGGCTTTTCCTGTTTGCGAGTATCCTGATTCCCTTTTTAAATTCTCTTCTTACCGTTTTATCGTTTTGTCATGTTTCAATTCAGCATCTAATAATTTGGTTCAATTGGTGTCAGGAACTTGGCTGGAGAGTGTGCTCTGGAATATGCTAAGCGACAGGTTAAAAGCTATTCATATAAGAAGAAAAGGAAAACGAATCTTATTTTTCCATAATTCTTTTGAGAATTATGGCATATCTCTAAAATTATTTGACCGTGCGATTGGTTCCCTCTTGCTCTTGGACATATAACAAATACAATGTAAATTTATTTATTGTTTGTTTATTATTAAAATTATTTAACATTATGCACTAGAGCTGCAAAACACGAATATTGGTTTTGTGTTTTTGCGCAGATTCATTGTTTGACTTGCACATTTGATTTTGAAGTTCTTTTCCTTTTTTGATCAAATTTTAATGATGTTCCTTGTTTATGTTGTTGCAGAGTGAGGACACCTCAATTGAAGATTTAATGGAAATTGTGATACAAATTGTAGACTTTCACTTGGAGGTACCCTTGCCTTGAATTTGAAATCAAATTTTCGGTTGTCTTCTATTTACATGTAAATTTGATGGTTTAAGGAAGCCTTGAAATTCCTTGCAGAACATGTTATATCGTTGTGCATGACTGTGAGAGAAAAACGTTGATTTTTTTCCTGATTTTCTACTTGGCAGCACAATGCTGAACCTGAGGCTGTTGACCTTTTAATGGAGGTATCACACACTATTATTTCCTTTATGTTCTGGTCTTCTCGTTTCTTCTTTTGTTTTTTACGTTCTCATCTCTACTTTTTGATTCTTGAGGTATTATGACTTGCTCAACTCTAGGTTGAAAACCTTGATCTTGTGATGGATCGCGTGGACAAGACAAATTTCAGGAGGACCTGCTCATATCTCGTTAACTCGTCGAGGTAACTGAGATTTCACTTGCAATTGCATGATTGAATTTATGTATATCTGTCAATAAACTATTCATAGCATTTATGTCACATTTAGCCTTTGTTTGGAATGAACATTACGGAGGAAAAATAAGTTTTATTTTTCTTCCTTTATTTTCCTTCTCTATGTTCTGAAAATATGAGTGGAAAAAAATATTTATATTTTTCTCCCATCCAAACAAGGGTTTAGAGTAAAATCATTTATGCCATATATATGCTTTATGAAGATGATTATTTTGAATGAACAACTGAAAATAGCCTTCATATTTGGTATTCCATGTGGTGCAAGTGTCGGGTGCGTATATGTTTCTGACATCAATATTTCATGTTGTGGATACTACAGATACCTGCCTGATCCGGAGGATATCCTTGTTCTTGATATTGCGTATATGATATATTTCGAATATGATGAATATTCAAATGCCCTTCAGATTGCACTGTTCCTTGATAACCAGGAGGTGCGATAAGTGCTAAAATCTTTATATATATCTCTTAAGTTATCAAGAGAGGCATCCTGTCAAATTGACTTTTTCCAGCTGAGCAATTAGGAGAGTTTCTGTTTTGATTTATTCTCAGAGAGATTGAGATTATCATTGGCATGCATTTGTGTACCAATTCTAACAACTCAAAATATGTATTGTCAGTATGTGACGCAGATTTTTGAAAGTTGTGATAATTTGCTCAGAAAGAAGCAATTTGCTTACATCGTTGCTCGTCATGTAAACTCTGAACCTTTCTAAGACGCATATGGCATGAGTTATGCAGTAGTTTCCTAGGCTATAATATGCGTACTGGTGTTTCCTTTATGCAGGGCATTGAATTTGAGCTTGATGATGAAATGGTCGCAGAAGATGAAGACAGGTTTGCATTGCAGGATATCATCAACAATATCAAGTTAAGTGAAGGTTATCTAAATCTTGCCCGAGATATTGAAGTGATGGAGCCAAAATCTCCAGAAGATATCTATAAGGTCCGGGTTTTATGACAATTTGACGGAAGCAGATTTCAGTTACGTTTTCAATTATCCAGTGATAATACTATTTGCTTAAGAATTTCCTGATTTGTTTGCTTTATATTTTTCTAGGCACATTTGCTTGACGGCAGAGGAAGTGCTGCTGCCAGCATTGATTCTGCTCGACAAAATTTGGCTGCTACATTTGTCAATGCATTCGTAAATGCAGGCTTTGGTCAGGTAAATGCTATCCAAATTTTCATGTGAATTATCTTGGGTTTGGGGTGTATTGATTTTTGTTATGGTTATTACAGGATAAGTTGATGACTGTCCCATCAGATTCTTCAAGTGGTGGCTCTTCAGGAAATTGGGTTTTCAAGAATAAAGAACATGGAAAGACCAGTGCTGCTGCTAGTCTGGTATTTTTTCTTCCTTTACCATTATCTGATTCTTCTAGGATCGTTTGCAAATTTCTCATTCCTGCCACTCTTAACAGGGTATGATCTTATTGTGGGATGTGGATTCTGGACTTGCTCAAATTGATAAATATTTACTTTGCAATGACAATCATCTTGTTGCTGGTGCATTACTTGGAATTGGGATTATGAACTGTGGTATCAATCATGATTATGATCCCGTGAGTTGTCTTTCAACCCATGTCAAAAGAACATTTCGTTGCCAGCTGTAATTTATATGGTAACTTGCATTCTCTCAGGCAGCACTTCTAAAAGATTATATAGGTAAAGAAGACCCATTTCTTCGAATTGGGGCAATAATGGGTTTGGGGATTGCATATGCTGGTTCTCAAAATGTGCACGTAAGATATATTCGTGTTTTCTTTATATATATATTTTTGTTGTGATATACAATAATCTTTACTTCCCTCGAAGTTTTATTATCCATTTTATTTCTGCAGAAATGCTGTCTATAGCAAATTTGCATACTGATCCCACTGCTTATTCATGGCAATCATGATAGCTGATTGAAGCATTTGAATTGCTGAATGGATATTTCTTTGTATACTTTTTTGCAAGCTCTATGTTTGTTTTCTCTGACTTTTATTTGGTGTGCACTAATGACTCGTTTACTTGCTAATGAACAGATACGTTATAAATTGTTTTCAGTTCTGAACGATGGAAAAGCCCCCCTTGATGTAATTGCATTTACTGCAATTTCACTGGGCTTGATATTTGTGGGTTCCTGCAGTGAAGAAGTTGCAGAGGCTATTGTATTTGCATTAATGGATCGAAGTAAGTCAGAAATGCAGGAGCCTCTGACGCGATTCTTGACTCTTGGCCTTGGTCTTCTATACCTTGGAAAGCAGGTATATTTTCAACCATCAGGGCCTTCATAATTTAGATCATGTCATTGTTCACTCTCATGGTTTGCTTTTAAGTTCCTTATGTAGAAGGATACTCCATACAACATGCAAAATGCAACTGATTGTTATATTTACTTTCCCGTGATTAACAGGAAAAAGTGGAGGAGATGGACGAAGTTATAAAGACATTTAATGCAAATATCAGGCAATACTGTGACATGACTTTGCTTTCTTGTGCATTTGCCGGAACTGGGAATGTTCTCAAGGTATTCCATCAGGATCACTCTATTTCAAATTGGCAACAGGGTGACCGTCTTACAGTTCCAATTCACTGATTCTCTTCATTCAGGTTCAAGACCTTCTGAATCAGTGTGGTCGACATTTTGTTAGGGGTGGAATATACCAGGGACCAGCTGTGCTTGGGATTGCTATGGTAGCAATGGCCGAGGAATTGGGAGTTGAAATGGCAATTCGTTCGCTTGAGCACCTCTTGCAGTATGGGGAACAGAATATTCGTCGGGTGGTTCCTTTGGCTCTTGGCCTTATCTGCGTATCAAACCCAAAGGTACTATCAGTATTGCTGTGGCCATTAAAGGTCTCGCGGCTGCAATATACGTATACAATTGATATATAGGTCCTGGCTGAATTCATTATAATCATGTAGGTAAAGGTGGCCTGTTAATTACTGTATTAGTTTTAAGTTGTTCGCCCATACTGCTTTTAATGTCGACTGTAAATTTAATGGGGAGATAGGCGAGTTTGCTGAATTCAAGTGAATCCCAATATTTAACAAAAAATCATCGAAATTTATGCAGTTCAAAAATTGTCCTAATTAAGTTGCTTGCAGTAGAAATAGGATACTTTATTGCTCGATGCAATGTTTTGTTTATTTCCTCACTGAACTGTTTGCCAGGTTAATGTGATGGATACTTTAAGCAGACTCAGCCATGACCCAGATTATGAAGTTGTGATGGTAAGATTGTGTCTCCTAAGATCTCCAGACTTCTATTCCCTTCTCCCTCATTTACCTTTGTCACAGCTAAAGGCTGGAATATTCTTTAAATTCTGCAGGGAGCAGTTATTTCTTTAGGTTTGATTGGTGCGGGTACTAATAATGCTCGAATTGCTGCCATGCTACGCAATCTTTCAAGTTATTACTACAAATATGCGAACCTTTTGTTCTGTGTAATGCTTCTTACGAAATTATTTCTTTGAATATATCAGTTTTTATTAGAGATTTACTTATGGTTTGTTTCATTTTGCTTAGGTTCGAATTGCTCAGGGTCTTGTATATTTGGGGAAAGGCTTGTTGACTCTAAATCCATATCATTCTGATCGTTTCTTGCTTTCACCGTACGTAACCTCTTGCAGAGCAACTTTCTAAAATTTGTCAAAGAGGCATATGTTTTTTTTCCTAATACATCAGTAATTTCTATATTTCTTCCATTGTAGGACCGCTCTTGCTGGTCTCATAACTATGCTTCATGCATGCCTTGATATGAAAGCTATTATCTTGGGAAAATATCATTTTGTTCTCTACTTCCTTGTTTTAGCGATACAGGTTTGTTTTGGCTAATACATTTTATTTAGACAGTCTAATCATCTTCTTTGTGGCATAATGGTAGTTTGATTTCCTTACTTTTTTTGCTTCACAGCCAAGAATGTTGATGACGGTGGATGAGAATCTCAAACCATTGGCTGTACCTGTTCGGGTGGGACGGGCCGTAGATGTCGTTGGTCAGGCAGGTCAACCGAAGACTATCACTGGTTTTCAAACTCATTTAACGCCAGTGCTCCTGGGTGCTAGTGATAGAGCTGAGCTAGCTACTGAGAAGTGAGACATTGTTTTTTCCTTCAGAAGTTATTACTGATATGCTATCTGGCAATAAACCAACAGTAGAAGCTTTCTTTTTTTGGCAGGTATATCCCTCTTTCGCCCTTTCTTGAAGGTTTTGTCATATTGAAGCTGAATCCAGACTACAGGGAAGATAACTAGGATTTTCTTTTTCGGGAGCATCCTGTATAGGAGCTCGCCTAATTGCTTCCTTGGATAGAAGCCTGGCCTGATGCATTTTGCCCTCAGTCTGATGGGGCACCGATGGTTAGTGGGAAACTAGTCCATCAAAACACCTGGCTTCTGATTTTGCACTGAAGTAGCATAATGCTCTAGCACAGAAAATGTTAAGTATTGTTTGCCTTTAGATACAACTTTCCAAGAAAAGGACAAATCATTTTGAAAATACATAATCACATACACCGTACTCTCTTTTTCCAAAAATCGCTGTCAACCCTAATTAATTAATTTGAAGTTAACTTGAACGTAATTGTTAATTACTTTGTTAAATTTCAATTTTAATCTAACATGAACTTAAGTTTATGATGCAAACCGATTCTCTCCATCTCTGTTAAGTGGAGACCTAAAGAAGGCATGCATCAAAATCCTAATCACGTAAAATCCAATCTTATTATTATTACGTTAATGTCACCCAATGGGGAAAGCTCTTTGAATCCCTGAGGGTTGGAATCAGTTTACAGAATTAAAAACTAAAATAGATTTCATTCTGCTAATTTAGTTGAAGTAATTGTAAAAGGATGGTAAAGGAAGAAGAACAAGTTACTATTTATTGATTAATGCACATAATTATGTTTAATTAGTTAATTATAACAAAAGGAAGTAATAAAAGACGCTAAGTAAAAATTAAAACCAGTTAAACTACTCAACTCAACCTTTTTGTCTCAAGTTAATATTATCTATGTCGCATGCAATGTAGAGGGACGTCGTCGAATTTAGGGTTATGATGAAGAGCCAGCTTTAAGGATAATTTTCAAGCACAAGTGGCTGGTATATTGGCAACTCCTTGCCGTTGTAGCTCTCCGATGACACCGTCAACAGATGGTGGCTTTAACCCAAGTGGAAGCGGCTGCCATGGCTTCGATAAAACATCTCCGATGACTGCATCTACGCTTTCCTCTGACTGTAAAAATGCAGACACAACACTTCAAAAATCAAGACAAAAAACAAAAACAAAAACCCATTAGTGAAAGAACAAGCACAAGTAGGGAAGACTTACAGGATACAAGTCGAAAGGAGGACTGGGGCAGGATTGTCGAGATGGAATGCCAGGCACTGTGCCAAATCTCTGCAAAAATTTCGAACTCGTACTTATATATATATATATATATGTACATTTAATTAAGGCCAAAAATATGTTCTCCATTATAATATGAGTCCAAAAATTCTAAGTGCCCTGAGAGCAAGGGAATCTGATAATTACCATTGGTGCCACCGGCCATGGACAGCTACTTGTCCCTGCAATTACTCCATTTCGAACCTACATTACACCATATACTTCAGAAATTTTTCACCGCCTTATTTTTGTCTTATAATACATGAATAAAATTGATAAATATAATATATAATTGTATAAAATATTAAATTTAATTTTAATATATATCATATTTTTATATTTTAATTATTTAATTTATATGTAATTTAAATTTTTAGATTAAATGATAATTTGATTTTAGAATCTTCATGAGTAAAAGATTTAATTAGATGATTCCGGATAAGGTCTTATGTTAGGGATACAAACTCAATCTCAAAATTCTGTATAATAATTTAAATTTTTAAATTAAAATTTATATATGATAATGCGTAATTGATGAATTTCTGACTCGTGATGTTAATCATAAACAAGTAAGATGGCTAGACTACTCAAGAGCTAGGGCAATTAAGATGACTGAAAATCAAGAGCTAGGGCTTACTCGTTGTTGGTGCTGTTGGAAGTGCCAATATGAAGGGTCAATCGGAGGCGGGGGAGGCCATGTATGTGATGGAGATGGTGAATGAGGTAGATGCTTAGGCCACATGTACATGGGTTGCTCCACCGGAGGATGACCCCATACATGCAATGGTCTAAACTGCGGGAGGAAATGGTGGCCGTAGTGCATGGGCACCGTTAATGGAGACGGTAAATGCCAACGGGTTACATCTCTCTTCCCTCCACCGCCACCACCACCATGCGTTTGCCTTCTATGGCTCCATGTCGCGGCCTCAGCTTCACGAGCAAGCAAATGTTTCCGGTGAGATCGATATTTCTGCAACATAAAGTGGCAATTCAAGTGGCTTAAAAATATTTGCGAGTTGAAGAAATAGAAAAAAACAGTAGAAAACATGCTGTAAGAGGTAAAAAGAAGAAGAGAAATTGAACAGCAAATATGTACTTGGAGATGGCTGGCAATGTTATGGCGAGTAAGACAATCAATACCCATAATCTCTAAAATCCTCGAAGGAACTGCCTTATCCACCCCCAGTTTCTCCACTGCTTGGACGAATCTCCTGTGCAATTCTGGCGTCCAATCAACCTACACACCATTCAAGATACATTAGTGTTGATGGATTAGAGTCCCTTTTTTTTTTTAATGAATCCTTCCTTGATTCAGTTCTTCACTACCTTGACCTTTTTCTTTCCTGGATTACTGTTACTCGTCTTGGTTTTGGAAGATGATGAGTATTTGTTTCCTTTTTCTTTATTTGAAACTGGATTAATCATTACGGATTCAGATTCATCTCCTTTGCTTACAATCTCCTCCCCTTTTGAACTCAAACACGAATCCAATCCTGACCAAGATCCTGAAATCTTGTCTTCTTCATGTTTTCTTGAATCATCTGTTTTATTATTACACACAGATGTCTTCATGTCCGATATTTCTTCAACTCCACTACCACCAGCTGAGAATTCTGCAAGAATTTCAGTACTATTATCCATCTCCAAATCTGACAACACATCTTCATCATTAATCCCCATAAAAAGATCGTCGAAATTGATACTTTCGAGCAAATCAGGAAACTCTTCCGTCCCAAAGCTTTCCATCTGCAATTTCCTTTCATCTTCTTCATTGGTGGTCGTGCATATTAAGGATGACACAGCTAGCATCAAATCCAGATATTTTCTTACAAAAAAATGAAGAATTTAACACACTAGAGATATACAAATATATCCACCAAGTATATATAGTGTACTTACACTATATATTTTGCATGAACTATAGCGGAAACAAGTACCGAAAGAAGAAAGGGTTATACGAAGATGGGGTCTTTGCACTTGCTCTTTGACTTCTAAGGTTTTGCTTTTCCCGGTGAATCGGAGGGAGGAGGGTCGGAGAGGAGAGGGCAAAAGGAGAGAGCTCTATGAACAGTTAATGTTGGTTTTGTTTTCAAGTGTAGGTGGGGAAAGAGATTGGATCTGAACCACAACTTGAGTCGAGATTTCTTGGAATTTTGATGATCAATTTTAGATTTATAATTCTAAATTTTAAATTATTAAATTTTAGTTTTTATTTGTTAATATGAAATATGCTAAGAATTAATGTATTTTAATTATATTAAAATTATATTTTTATCATTTGATTTATGAAAATAAGGACTGTAGAAATAATAAAAGAATTGAAAGATTATTATGAATTACTAATACTCATAACCATATACTTTATAGAATAATAAAGCAATTGAGTTGTTTGAATTAAGTAATTTACAATTTATGTATTTTATTAAAATACGATGCATTTTAAAATTTATAGAATTTTATATTTCATTATTTTCTTGAATCAAAATATTCATAAATTTTTTTACCTAAATTAATTAATTAATTTAGATTTTTCATTTATAAAAAAATGAATTTAATTTTTCTAGAAACTTGTATGATGTCTCCTTGAAATAAGATAATTAATAAAAGAGTGAAATTTTATAATATTATAAAATATTTATATAATTTTAAATTAAATAAGGAGGTTGATGATGCATTCATTAATTATTTTATAATGAAAATAAATGATTCAAATTATAGTTAAATAATATAAATAATTATACATATAAAATATATTATAAAATTAAGATACATGTATTTGTTAATAATTAAAATGATCGAGTTTATAAAATATTACGTAAAAAAACTATTATTCATGATTAAAAATAAATTAATGTACTTTTTAAAATAAAATAGATAATAATATGATTTGAACTATGATAATTAAAAAGTTATAAGTTTGACAAAATTTACAAAAATAGATAAATAATAATAGTATTATTTTTGTACATTAATAACCCTAAATAGCTGGGGGGGAAGTAGGGGGGCAAAGACGAATCACTTTCAAAGTGGTGAGGGTCATCCTCGTCTTTTCTCATAATGGAAGTCAAATCGCTTTCAGCCAACACAAGCCCGCTTAAATGCATTTATCATCAACACAACGAAATCCTTTGGCTTTTATTATTATTATTATTTATAACAACATAATGACCTAATCATGCCGAAATACTTATTTTATTTTATTTTTCAAAATAAGGTATGATATAATTATATTAAAAATTTAATTAATTTTTATTATTATATCCTGTGAAATCATACCCACGATATAATCTCATTATAATATAATATTTAATGATTTTATTTGGTTATGGACTTGGAAAATATAAGAGTGTATTAAAAGAAAAATAAAGAATGTTAGTCGATCCACTTTTCCAAATGTGTAATTTGATGGTCCCGAGTCGTCGTCGGTCCAGTGAAGCTGAACCGGGAACAAGCTATATATGCCACAGACTATATATATATATTCAATTTTCTTTTTTAAGAAAATGCGATACGAAAATACAAAAGAAAAGGTACACATGAGGGCCAAATGGGACATCCCTATTGTCTCTCTATGCTCTCAAATTTATATATATATATATATAATAAAAATAATAAATATATTTTTTAAAATTTTTTTTATGATCATCTAATTAAGATATCATATTAAATTAATTAATTAATTAATTAAGGAGAAAAAACATTAACCACATGTTATAGTCCATTTCACATTCACTCTCTAACATGTTGGTCACAATCATCCATAAAAGACCATCAAAATCTTAATGGCACCTTATCTATAATACATCAATTCATTAATTTAATGTCTCCAAGCTATTTCAATATCATATACATACATACATACAAATATATATATATATATATATATCAAAATGTACATTTCATAATTTTCTTGTCTAAGCGACTTTCTAGTACTTGCAAACATCAATTCACATCTAATCCTACGTATTGATTATCAACAAACACTTTCATAGTTAATATAAATAAAAAACAAAGCATACTTCAAATGTATCAAATATGCATATATTATTCTATATAATATATTTTTTTTCAAAAAAAAATATAAATGGTATAATAGTTTACATATTTGTATTAAATGATTATTTAATATGATATCAGAGCCTACTTAAAGAATTAAATTTAGCTCCCTATAAATATGAGTCTATGTATATTTATAATTCAAACTCAAATAAATATTTATTAAATATAACAATTTATAAATCTCATTTAATAACTTAAATTTTTAAGTTTAAACGTGCTGGTCACTAAATTATTATTATGTTGTTGCTTTAAATTTTTAATTTAATTTTCATTATTTTAAATGCTTGAGAGAGTTTAACGGGATCCCGTTGGGAAGGTAAGCGGTAAAGGAGTCAATGGGTGGATAAAAATATGGACCATATATAGCAAGAAACGGAAAATTTTCGAAATCGAGAGATGTTTACGAACTGAAAAGGAGATAAAAATGTCTTTATTAGAAAATGGTCCACTTGTTAGATAGAGACATCTTACAAAATGCGTCCGCAAAATATCAATAATTGCAGCTCCCCCCCTTCATTATGTTGTAATTACTAATTTACCAAAATTCCCTTCAATCATTACATTACATTACATTGAATTATAAACTCATTAATAATATAATGATCAATCTTAAATTATAAATTTATTAATAATATAATAATACGTATTATTTTTTGATTGGTCAAGAGCTTTAATACTTCTTCTTTGGGTAATACTAAAATTTTAAAAATTACTAATATTTAGTTTTAAATTGAAAATTTTCATCAAGAAAATAAATTTGTAACAATTGGGTCCAAAAATATATTAAAAAATGGGATCAAATATATTAATTTATTATATAGAGGCAGTAACCAATAAATTAGGATGAAAAATAGATGTTTTAGTTGATTGAGGAGAAAGATTAGATAGTCTTGTTAAAATGTCAATTTTGTTATTAGGTGATGTTTATTCATAATTAATTGCCCTATTAATCAAATAGATTAAATAATGATAAAGGTTGTAATTGGTGGTATTATAAACTACATTAACTTTAATTATTAATTAGGTGAAAGTATAATAATAATAATAATAATAATAAAAGAGAGGAAAATAGGAAAGATGCATATGATATTTTGAAAGAAGACGAGAGGGAATGGAATGGCAGCAAAAGATGTGAAGAGGAAGCTTTTGTCTTTGTTTTAATGGTGTTTGTGGTGAGGAGTATTTTGTGTTTTTATGACTGCAACTCTACTCTATTCATTTTTCAAATATTTATTTTATTTTATTTTATTTTTACTCGGATATTATTTATTTTTATTAAAATTACACTCTCTTTATGTTGCACTTTTATTATTATTATTTTTTGCCTGTCTCGAAACATAAATAACTTTCCTTTTCCAGAAAAAGCAAAAGGAAATTTCATTAAAGATGAATCAAACAATGTTACCGGAAGAAAGCTATCATACTTCCATGAAAGCTCCTCTAAGAGAAGGATGTAATAATAGCTAGCAACACCTGAGCCCACTTAGCATGGCACAAATGGGTGCACTTGAGACCATCCAGTAGCCCAATTTCGCCAGCCTCGGTGAAACTTTTCAATACGTACATGCTCACTTCCCATGCACAAACAGTAATAATAATTATAAACATAATATTTATTTATTTATATTTAACCCACGTCTTCACGTAAGATTAACATATTTTTGTAATAAATAAAACCCACCATCGTGCATCTTAATGCTATTTTCATCAAGGTTATAAAAGAATCAGTCCAAATTATCAAGGAATATGGAAATGGGAATTGGAGTTTGAAGAGGTCCAAGACCATCGGCAGAAGAGAATCAAAATTCCAAGCCTTTAAGCATTTTAATTCCGGCTCCTCGTGGTTGGCTGCCGTGGACAGGCAGACTTGTCTCCGGAAGGAAACAGACACGAAACTTCCAAAACAATCATTCCCATAATACCCACCGACTTTCTTAAGGATAACACCATAAATTGCTATTCTCAAAGGCTATAATAGTCAATTACATGACCCCCCCCTTAAGGTAGTAGTTACTCTCCGCGTCGTCCGCGTCGCAATGGAATATGGAAACTGCTGTCAAGACTGATTTGCATGTATTTCAACTCTTTCAAACTTTCTGTTTCCTCTATAAATCTCTGATCAATACTTTCAAACGAGAAAATAAAGAAAAGATTTCAAGAAACCAAGAAAAGGTTAGAAAGAATGGGAGATTGCAGGCCGTTGGGGTTCATGCTCGGATTACCATTTGCTTTGATTGCTTTAGTTTTATCTCTTGTTGGTGCTGTCATCTGGGTCATTGGGTAAGCCATAGTTCTCTCTCTACATGAATATTCATTTCCCATATTCTTCCATTCTTGCTTGCTTCTGATCTTTGATCGTCATGATCAAGATTCGTCATCAATGCACGATCGTATACGATATATATATTGAACGAAGGTTCCTGGTTTTGAAATGGCAGGAGCGTATTGAGTTGCTTGTGCCCATGTTGCGTATGCTGCGCCGGTCTAGCCAATTTGGCCATGAGTCTCATAAAGCTTCCCTTCAAGATCATTAAATGGTTCACTGATCAGATTCCTTGTTAGTCAATCTGGATCGTTTCTTCTTGAATCTCATTCATCATTTGTAAATTTCTTTATTTAATTCTTCAGCTAATAAGATACCATTAGCTTATATGTTATCTTCATTATTTTATTTATTAGAAATATTTAATCTTATAGTTAAATAAATATTAGATAATCTTTTTCTCATAAAATAATTTAAACCCAGAAATCTTAATCCAGACGCTAACGAAATACTATTGAATTTCACATTTAGAAATTCCAACCAATAAATCTTGTTGCCAAATATGGTTCGTTATGGATTACTATTCTATATAAGACTTAGAGGATTATTTTTAATCATTTCATTTTAATCCATATTAAAATTTAATAATTATTAATTATTTAAAATTGAAATATCATTTTGTTAAATATAATGACAAGATAATTTACATTCATAATCCCTTAATTCTTATCTACTTTCTATTAAAATTCTTTAATTTCAATTTATATAATGAAGATCTCAAAACTTTGATATTCAAAGGATTTTTATGAAAATAATATTAAAATTCAAAGATCTTAATGAAATAAATTGAAATAGAAGGATTTTGATGGAAATAAAATGATTAATAAATTAGTATAAGATCATATGTGATGATTATGATATAAATGAAAAATAAAATAAATAATACATCATTTTAATTGAATTTAGTACAATTAGCCACCCTATTAGTGTCTTAAACAAACATCTGCAATGAGTCATGGAATGCTTGAAAAATAATCAGATTTACATGAATAGAGCTAAAGACGAGACAAAGGAGTGCCAATTCCATGGCGTTTGGTGGGAAATCGAAGGAAGAAAATGCCAGAAACAATCCCAATTCCAACAGGAACAACAACTAGTAAATCTTGAACCTCTGCAGACGGATTCGGACAAATGCAATTCACCACATTTTTATCAAACAAAGCCACTCCGCCAAAAACCACCATTGACATGCATGCATGCAGTATATCAATCAACTTTATCTTATAAATTTCAGCCTCTTGTTCTGACAATTTCAGCGATCCATCAATGACCCACAAACCCTTGAACGTAGCCATTCCATATCGAACTTTACCTCTTTCGTCTCTCACACTGTCGGTTAAACATAAAAGAAAGCAAGAAATCGCGCATGATGTTAATAAACTCAACGTTAAAGCCATACTGGTTGTGGTTCGACATTGGCCTTGATGGGTCAAGATTGGTGACAGAATCTGGAAAGCTAGAACAGATCCTGTTGGAAGAAGTTTTGCCAAATGCGATGTTCCTTTGAAGGTTTTTCTTATGGCTTTTTGTGCTGGTGTTTTTAATGGTTTTTGGGTTGGATCGTTTTGAACAAGAGGTTGTTGGTATTCCTGATTCTCTACCTTAATATCCATGGAATTAATCGATCAATTCCCCTAGCTCAGATCTTATTCTGCAATGCTTTGATTTACGTAATCTTGAGACTGATGAAAAGGTTAGATTTCTTAAATAAAGCTGAAGCCATGAACGGTGAACTTATTAATAGGAACAAGGTAGTTATGGTTCTTTTAACCCTTTTCTTTCTTAATGCAAATTCAGTTTCTTAGTTTTGGTTTTTGATGGAGTTACAGAGACGCCATTAATGATGGGTTAGGGAGTTTCATTAACCAGTATTAGTGGCTGTTACAACTAATAACTGCATGATATTATTATGAATGATAGATTAATTATTAGTATGCAAATAATAATAATATGTATCATTATATCATCGATAGATTCATAGTTATAAATTTATATAAGAATTTCTGGATTGTTTGATTATCCATCTTTGACCATATGATAGCGATTAGGGTGGTGTTTGAA
This sequence comes from Dalechampia spathulata, assembly GCA_948192965.1. Taxonomy (NCBI): domain Eukaryota; kingdom Viridiplantae; phylum Streptophyta; class Magnoliopsida; order Malpighiales; family Euphorbiaceae; genus Dalechampia; species Dalechampia spathulata. The sequence continues at coordinate 1,748 of CANYBF012675852.1, read as the reverse complement.
CTTGTAGGGCCTCCAGACGTCTGCTAAGAGAGATTATATGAGAGAACTTTGAATGAGTTGAATATATAAATAAATATGTACCACAGTATTATTGATCCGGAGCAAGAACTTTTCCTATAAGAGAGCAATCGGCCTTTCCAAAACTTGCAAAAGCTTGAACCTTGGCAAGCAAAATGAATTCCCATTTCCATCATAAATCTCAAACCCCAACCCACCACTCTTCCAAACCAAGCAAGAAAAGGCTCGCCAGAGACCAACTGCAAATCCTGGAATCAAGCTTCAATGCAAGCCAAAAACTAAAAGCGGAATCGAAGTTGGAGCTGGCTCGCCAGTTAGGACTTCCACCAAGACAGGTAGCAGTATGGTATCAGAACAGAAGAGCTAGGCACAGAGTAGAAATCAAAGAGAATGAATATCATAACATCCAGCAAGAGCTTGATAATGCGTTAGCAGAAAAGATTAAGCTTGAAAACGAAGTTAAGATGCTAAGACATGAACTAAACAAGGTTCAGCAGATGTTAATACTTGGCTCCACACCATCTGCTCTTCTGTCAGGATCAGTGTCCGAAGATGATCATGCAAATTCATACTCGCCTGGAAATACCACATATTGCTTTCTGAATTCTGGGAATTTTCCAGGAATGGAGCTTTACTCTTGCTTGATGGATCCTGCTACCATGCTTAACTGAGAAGTTAGTCCAATGATAGTGATCTCTGGCATGGATCAATGAAATTTGATCCTATGGTAGAAACATTGATTACAGGATGTAGATTTTGAGAATATATGTCAGTGTAGTATGATTAAACACAAGTTTGTACGAGGAAATTTTTCTGCCGAGATGAACAGTGCTAGAATAAAAGTAAGAATTAGCTGTCTAGAGACATTGATGAACAAAACTGTAATGCAAAATATAGTGATTCTCAGCCGTAGATTCGGTTCAAATACTTGAATACTGCAAGCTAATCTAGTTCGAATTTGATTCTATTAAAGGTTCAAATCTTTTAATATCTTCTTAAGATTCATTATAATTTCAAAAAGAAACTACCCAATTCAATATTTAGATGATTTTCTTCTTATAGTTGATGCAAGTTAATGGCTTTATTCATGAAACTTTTAATAAATGGACATGATTTCTTTGAACACTGCCACCCGGTGAGGAATGCCATGCATTCACAGTGAAGCCAAGTTGGCCCCGATGATTTTGGTTAGAGGACCCAATGCATTGATGATGGTTGGAGATGGGGTGGATACATTCATGAACTTGACAAGTTCCCATCTCCCTATCCCTCTTTCAAGGTGTTGAACACAATCAGCCAATCAAGCTGGAATTTCTCCATAATGCTTGTCTGCATCTCGGTCAAACTGGGTCCCCTCTGGTTCAAGTTTCTTCCTTCAAAAACCCATTCAATTTGATAAGCAAACTTCAGAGTCCATCGCCTCACTTCGCTCCAAACTTGCGACAGCTTCAGCTGCAAGTTGAGTTACAGATAAAACAATCAATTAATTGGGAACTTGGATTCTTCTGCGATGCATACATCATGATATAACACTGATAATGCATAATTATCTGTTCTAAGTTTGGAAATTGTTGGTCCACAGTTTCTATTTCTTTGGTACCAAAAGGTGATATACCCTCACCCCAAGGGCCCCCACACCCCGACCCGACAGGGATGGTGGAGGAGGTAAATCACGGTACCCAGCGGCCTCCTAGATGGAGATCCGGGGTCTTGGTGCCCACAAGGAGCCC
>CANYBF012675621.1:0-14886 GCA_948192965.1 Dalechampia spathulata | reverse complement strand
ATTTGCTTAAATATTTATGTCATTCATGTCACATGGCATGTCACATGACACATGCACACACTACTATGCATGCCATGCATATACCGTATGCCATAACATATTGTATTTCATATGCATATATGTATAAATACACTAATACGCTAATACGCCAATACACAATCCAATATGCTCAATCAACCAATACGCCTTATCATGCATATATATATGTCATGCTATGTCATATACTATGCCATGATGTATGCCATTACATATATCATACCGTATACCATGCATATACTATGTTGAATATACATTCACATACACACCACCATGCCATGTCATACATATGCCATGCCATTCATCATTTCACATGCCACGCATACGGTATGTCATTCATTTCACATACCATGCATATGGTATGTCATTCATTTTACATGCCATGCATACGGTATGTCATTCACTTAACATGTCATGCATATGGTATGCCATACATTCTGCCATGTTATAATTTAATATATAACATGTCATGTCACGTGACACAAGGACATTCTACTACACATGTCATGCATATGCCATGTCACGTATCATCTCACATGCCATGCATTTGGTATGCCATACATATAACATGTATTACATCACCACATATATCATGCATATGATATGTCATACATCATTCACATGCCATGCATAAGGTATGTCATTTACTATGCCATGACATGTATATGCCATGACATCCATCATTTCACATATCATGCATATGATATGCCATTCATCCTACGCATCATGCATATGCTATGCATATGTCACGCAATACGCCCAACGCTAAAATAAAATAAAAACGTCAACGCATAACGTTATACGCTATTTGCCATAATATGTTCTTACATATTAGGATTGCCATATCATGCATATGATATGTCATACACACTCACATGTCATGCATATGCCATGTTACTTTTATCGCTATATCATATGACATGCATATGCCATGCCATCTAAATGCCATATAGCTTTATATGTCATTTTACGTGCAATCTTGCAATGCCAATTCACATGACGCGCTATGTGCTTAAATTTACGCTCGTATGCTTGCCTGCTTAGGACAATTAATCTCAACTAAAATGGTAAAATTGATTTTGGAAACTCATAGAATAGATCTCCACCACCCGAACCCAATCTTTGAAGGGTTTAACTAGCACTCATGCTATGGGTCGGTTATACCAATCCGGAACCATCCGGTGGCAACTCCCTTGTGACTTTTTTGAGTCCGTATCATTCCCTAAAGGAACCCATTAGGAAGACTGCGCTTTCGCTCCAAGTGAGGTCCCCGGTCCGTGATTTTCGCAAGCCTCACTCTGGGCTCCGGCTGAAACCGGGTGCTCACAAGAAGATAACATGATGAGGAAATGGTGGTGAGAAATCGGTTCTTTTGATAAGAAAGAAGATATGGTGGAAAAGAACGATAAGGAAGATATAATGGAGCAATTTACTTCCAATTCCTTTAAATTTAAAAAATGGGTTCTACTAACTTAAATTACACACTCACACACTTAAACACACGTCCCTCACACCCACTATATGCATATACATATTTATTATACACTATATGTACATACCATTACTTATATATATATATGCCATACACAAGTAAATATGTATACCCTCGATTACGTGTTTTAATATGTACATAATAATATAATACCATATCTAAATATATATATATATATATATATATATATATATATATATATATCTTATACTTACTAATATCTTATACTTACTAATATCTTATACTTACTAATATCTTATACTTACTCATTATATAATATAACACATTATATGTACCTCTTACATAATATAATGTTTTATAATGCCTTGTATTCATTATATATACATTATACATATTATAATTCAATCATAAAATTTCTACTAATATAATAATAATAATATATATATATATATAGTATTATACAATATAATAAATCATAATTTAATATAATAAAATATTAATAAAATATTTCCATTAATACGTGGTCATATGAAATAAAACTATTTTTATACATACTTAAATATTATTTTAGCTTTTTATATTTATATACATACCTTTTAAATCACCACTTAAAAATTATATCTATATATCTATTATAATTATCACCTAAAACCAAGTACTCATGTATATATATTTAAATATTCATAGTAATTATTATGTCTCACGTATAAAAATAATATTTGCGCATTTACAAATTTCCTCATAATTACTAAATCTCAATCTTAATGTTATACCCATTTTATATTCATTACATTCCTTATTCAATAATTCTGCCAATTATTATCATATAAATAATAGAACTCATATCAATAACATGTCATTTAATTTTCATATTTAATCTCATTCATACACACATATAATCTAAAACATATCACATACATTTATCAATATAATGTACTAAATGTCAGGATGTGATAGGCCAGGTCTTCTCTACATGCTCCAGGAAGTAGAACAGTAGTCATCCTCCCTAAAATTCCATTTGCTACAGGATAATCTATTTGTAATTGTATTGAAGAGAGACTCTTACCGGACTTTAGTGAGTGCAATATCTGAATCCTGGCAGTAGAATGCAGTCTATATATGTCTTGACCATCACATATTGTATGTTTCATCAAGGATAGGTCCATTGGACCTCACACTCTAGGATGGCTCTCATCCACTCAACCCAACCATCGAATGTTAACGTCTTTGCCTCATCAAAGGTGTAGCCTCCCTACATATGGCTATGAGGTATGTACCTCTATGGATCACCCGCTAGTGGTGCCAAGATCCCTAACTTCTCTTGAAACCAGATCTATATAAAAAAAAGAAACAAAACAAAATAAAGCTTTCTTAGTTGAAAACCTTGCAAAAGGATACTTAGTAAAAATTAGAACGACCCATTGAGTTGAAAACCCAAGGAGGTAGTTCAGGTAAAAGTTAGGGTCCAAACAAAAATTAATGGCCCAATAAGCCAAAAACCTTACAAGAGGTGACTTATATAAAATTAGGGAAAAAATACAGCTCTTGTAAGTTGGAAACCTACAAAGGCAGCTTAGAATTCATACTTGTAGTAGAAGCAAACCATCACTCAGGTACTCAGATTGATCGTGCCTTACTCTATCCAGCCTTAGGATCATCTCTAACATAATCATCATAAAAGGAGTCCAACCTTGCTCCATTTAGTTTATCACTAGGCTAATTAGCAAATCCCTTTGGCTGGATAGGCCTATGAAAAAAAACTAGCATAGCACTCCAAATCTTACTACCCTCAGCCATGAAGGGGTAGTAACTAGCTTATGCCTACATAGTTAGAAGAACATAGTAAAATCTATAGAGCCCTCTGTAGTTAGTAGTGACCTCTCTATCATAGGGTTGATGTTGAATGTCCTATCAGATATGAGACCACCTCTCCAGTAAGCACCGGTACTATCAACATCATTGTCATGCTGCATGTAACTCCTTGGATAGCAACAAACTCCTCACACATTAAATACAGCTCCATGTGTTCAAACCAGAAGACATAGGCCACTAGATCCCAGAACTGCATAACAACGTGCAAGTAAGCAGTGTTGATGGGGACTTATTGGAACATCTTTGGTTACTGGAGTCTGAACTCACTCAGTCGACTCCATTCATTATCGCCCCACTAGTGGGAAAGAGTATGAAAATTGGATAGTGGTTATTGAGTCATCGTCTATCTAGATTATGCATAAAAGAACATACAAGTTATGTTTTGATAGAGAAGCATAAAGCATGATATTCTTGCAGAAGAATAATAGCAGCAAGCATTTTGGGTTTTCACTATTAAATTGAGAAGATGTAGAGTTTGAATAGTTGATAACTTGCAATGTTTATACACCACAGCCTAAGTGTACTAGGCATTCATGCTAGGATACAATACTCTATCCTATGCTTTCATACAGAAGCCATAGAGTTTTAACACCATGCATATGGAATTTGGCATCATGTATTCTCATAGGCATCATCATCTCTTGACTGCTCTTCGTCAAGACTAGCACTATCGGGGACCTCAATGTTGTACCACTTCAAGCATACTATTAACCGGGTGATCTCTCTACCCATTTACTTAGTCATCCAAGCATAGCAATCTCACTCTGAGTGTTAACTCATTTGTATTTGCACAAACATATATGCATATAAGTCTTGCATTCATGCATAAGTATCATGATCATAATAGCTCCCTACCTGAATGCCTTGCATCTTAGAGTTGTGGTAGCAGTTCAATAGTGTTCGATGGCTCAAACTCAATCTCATCCCTCATTTGCACTGGTAAGGATATCTTATATGGGTGGTTGAACTCATTGTAAATGTAGATCAATGGGTTCTAATGCTACATCAGTTGAACCTTAATAAAGCACTACGGATGCTCATATTTGAGAGGTAAATCTAGAATACTAGGCTTTTAATCTTGATGTTATAGCTCTAGGCACAACACTATGCAATCCCTTTGAGGCACCGCCATCGTAAGAACTACCAACAGCTAGTGAACCGCTATATCCACCCCTACGATCGGAAGTGCTGAGTCTACCACCAGATCTGCTCATTCTATCATATTGGCCTCTGCATATAGACAACTTGATAGGCTTTAGTAGTCGCATCTGGATAAATGTCTGATAGTCCACTGGTGACTTTGATAAGTGCTCTCACCTTGGAATATCAATCAGCATAACAATCACCTCTAGGTCTATATCAGTATAAGATGCCCAAAATATAGCTTGTAGTGGTGTAGCATGCTCTACACACCCTTTTGGCCCTAGTTGCTAGTCAATTACATGCTCACATAGATAAAAGAGTTTACATTCTGGACTCTCTAGCAACATATGCTGCTCATCCTTATGAGATAAGCTAGTCAAGTACTATGGCTGCAAAAACATGTTGTCATAAGGATAAGGATAGACCTATTCCAATAATAATAATAAATAGTCAAACACTTGCTCATGTATTTTCTAAACTAGTTCAATTCAGTTTTATACTAACAAAATTGTTTTCTTCTTGCCTCATCAAGCTTAGATTATTGAGATGATCTCTCAATTCATCCACAGTGTAGTCAAACCTCTGACATGATTTGCAATATGCATGCATATGTAGAAAGCCAAGCAGTAATCTATCTAGAATCTTAGGCTCTAACAGTAGCCTAAACTCATAAGCCATGACCTGCAAGATCAGAATACACAATCAACAACAGACTCAATAAAAGTTACATCAATTTCAAAATCAATAGAATTCTGATTACCTTAATAACTTGCCCACAATCGATGAAATGGTCTCTGCACTACCTACTGTAGATGCCTAACCCTACATCAGATAGGCTAGGCCAACACTACCCTAGTCTAATTTATCGATGGTGTCTAGATTGCATAGGGCCCATAATACATATATATGGACATTGCTTCTAGTGTCATTGAACATAGTACACCCCAGCATAAATAACTAAAAGCTATGGGTATATTGTTCTACAGAGATCATCCTGCCAAGCATCTCTGCTAGAACTCCTTCTCGAAGACAGTCGTAGGATATGTTGTGTCCTCATCTCACGTTAGGTGACACGCCTAACAAACTGAAGATCATCCCATATGACCAGTGCAGTGATATCAACTTGGCATCTAACTGGATGGGCAATCGAGCACACTCTAGCTTGATGATCCTAATGAAGATCCTTAGGGTAATGGTAATCTCCACAACTAGTAAATGGAAGGTATGGGTAGAATCAATCCATCGCTAAATCATAGTAGTGATGATGAATTTATTACACCTTTTCTCCATGCCTTTGAAGTAAGAGATGTACTAACCAAAGCAACTCTAGTAAACTTTGACTCAAACCTCATGTGATACTTGTGAGTACTACTCATAGACTCCTCAGATGCTACCAGCTTCAATCATTGTCCTCTCTCTTTACAAATTGCAAAAATTCAAGTAAGCTTTTAGATTAAATTTACAGACTACAGATTATGTTTTAAGGGTCCAGAGTTCTTCCTTTAGCATTAAAAGTCACATATTCATGCTTATGAAAGACTATAACAGACAATCCCTAGTGGAAAAGCTTAAAAATTCTCATTTTAGCACAAATTCCTCTACAATATATGCCACATAGTCCTATGTGTGCCACATATAAGCTATGTGTTCTATACATAGTGCTATATGCGGCATACATAGTGCTATATGCCCTACATATAGCAAAAACCCATTTCAAAATGGCCATATTTTCTCAAAACCTCATGATAAATAGATGCAAACCTAAGCCTAGTATATAATCCAAGCCAAACACTAGCCTAAATAAATAAAAAAAGAGCCTAAACTTAATTTTTGAAAAACCAAATCAAAACACCAGAAACTCACATTCTTGGGAGGAGCTTCGGACCTATGTAAGCCTATGATAAATGTTTCAGTGATTGATTGACCATAAGTAGCTCCATAGTAGGGATTCTGAGTTATATGCTCGGTTAGAGCATAGCCTAGCATCAATTCTGGGTCTTAGGGCATCAGTTGCATACTAGTTCTGACCATTTTCAAAGAAGATATGGATTTGAGGTGTTGAAGTTGAGAGAAAATCAATTTAAAGTGTAGAAACCAAATGATTTTTGAATAGAAGGCTTGGATTTTTAATATTTCTACATAATGTGCATAGCATGTAGTGCTATGCGTTATATACATAGTAATTTTTGCTAATATGCACCAGGTATCTAAGAAGATGCACTCATGGAATTAGGCTTCTTATGAAAATTTTAGAATTTTTGGTATCATTTTTCCTAGGGAGTCTAATTTTCATGATCCATAATGTTTGAAAAATCTAGAAAATCGGTCAGAATACAGCAGATTGATACTAAAAAACTCGAGTATTTTTCTTAGACCATTTCAATTCAAATTTCACTGACAAATTACTTTCCCATGTCTAGCATAAATAGGAAAACGATCTAGTACATGATCAAATTCAGTCAAACCGTTGATTATTTATCAAGCCATTGATAATACAGTGTCATATTCCAGTAGTATGTCCCAAATACTATCTTTAGAGACATTAGACACTTGATGGTGCGAGCATAGATCCGATAATTGATCATAGAACCACTAGTTTACCTTAATCTAGCAGATGATCACCTAGGTTTCTAGTGGTGATCACCATTAATCATTCAGTACAACCATCAATCCAGCAGTGACCTGATCAGCATTAATCATCTAGCCTGAGCACTGGGCTCCCAGTGGTAGAATTAGGTTGCAAGCCATAACATAAGTACTTTGATTAGCATTGATCATCTAGCCTAAACATTAGGCCCCCAATGGTAGTATTGGGTATTTCTTTCCCTAGTGGAGTTGTAAGCCTCAACATGATCATTACTCAATCAACATGGATCACTTTGCCCAAGCACCCAGCTCCTAGCGTGTTATGTTTATTCCCCAGTTAGGTTGCAAGCCTTAGCATGAGCACTAGGCTCTTAGCAAATTTTCCTTAGAAGAGTTGCATTTCTAGCCTGAGAACCGGGCTTCTAATATATGTGAGCGCTGGTTTCTGCCTGAGCTTAGAGTGAGGCTTGCGATGCTCACAGACCGGGGACTGCACTTAGAGTGAAAGCGTAGTCTTCACAAGGACTACCTTGAGGAATGATATAGACTTGAAAGAGTCACAAGGAGTCACCACCGAATGGTTTTGGATTTGTCCAACCGACCCATAGCATGAGTGCTTGTTAAACCCTTCAGAGATTGGGTTTGGGTGGTGGAGATCTATTTCTATGAGTTTCCATTATAGTTGGAGTTAATTGTCCTAAGCAGGCAAGCATACGAGTGTATATGTAAGCACATAGCCTGACATGCGATTTGGCATTGCACGGTTGCATGTAGAATGGCATATAATGCTATATGGCATTTTTGGATGACATGGTATATGCATGTCATGTGACGTGATGACATATTAAAATGACATGGCATATGCATGACATGACATAATAATTCATGGTATAATAAAATGACATGGCATAGTGATGCATGGGTTAATTGGCATTTGACATGGCATGTGGCATGGTATATGATAGGGAATGTAGCGTGGCATACGATATGACATGATGTATATGGCATGGTATAATGGTATATGGCATGATGAATTAGCATGGTAGCATGTGATATGGCATGACATGGCATATTGGTATGGCAAGTTACATGTATTGCATAGTGTATTGGCATATGTTGGCGTATTTGAGTTGTATTGGCATACGAGATAATTATGTTAAGACATGGAATAGAAGTGTTTGATGTGGCATATGACATGGCATGTGACATGATATGGCATATATTTGAGCAAATATAATAAATCATCCATGAATGAAAAATAATAAAGGCTAATGAAAGGGAATTGAGGAAATAGGGGATACACATGGGATTTTAGGGAAATTATTACAAAATAATGAATAATTCTATCCTATTACACAAATCTCCATGCATACAACATTTTGGGACATTAAGTAACGTCCCTTCCTCCTCGAGTATTTTTCCGCCTCGGGTAGCACGAGCCAAAAATGCATGAATGGATATTATGCAAAATAAACATAAATAAATTCATTAGTAGCAAATGAATTTAGGATTTATTTGACAAGTCCAATGCCATATGAAAGCATGAACCAATAGTCAAAATCCAGCAATTATTTAGCAACAATCATGTTAATTAACATGAGTCGGATTGTGAAAATTTATTTTTGTAAAAATAATTTTAAGCAAAATTATTTTTATTTGATCATTGAAAATCAAATGGGAGTGCTAACATCACATAAAAATAATTGGAGATAGCCCCTCAACTGATTTGAATCCAATCTTTTCAAAAATTACATTTATATGAACCAAATTGCATTTTGATCGTGAAAAATTAATTTTGATACCAAAATTAATTAAATGTAATTAATTTATGATGCATCCAATACACTTGAGTTACTTCCAAACATCAAATGTTACTGGAATCATCAAATGGGGTTGAAAAATGATTGAAGAATACGATTTTTCTGAAAAAACACAGGGAATGTGTGCAGCATGTTATGTAATGTGCACAACATGTAAGCAATGTACTGCATACATTACATAAAGTGTGACACACATTAAATACCAATCTACAAGAAAATCAAATTTATTAGTATAAAAGTGATCTATAAATTAAATACAACAAGTTTAATAAAGGAAGTACCTTATTTTGAGTTTGAATCGGCCTCCGAATTGCAAATTAAACAAGTAAATTGGAATTTAACTTGAATAATCAATTTTAAGGCTAAAATTAATTAGATCTGGAAAATATTTGACAAATCCAAAACACTTGAGACATGAACAAGCCTAAAATGCTAGTGGAAAAATCAGATCGGGTGAGAAAATGGAAGAAAAACTCAGTTTTCTGGAAAATCTGGAGATAATGTGTGCATCACATTGATCAATGTGCACCATACATAGGCAATATGTGGTGGACATTCATGAATATATGGCACACATTGTAAGAAAAATTGAAGAAAAATGAAGTTTTTCAGCAAAACTTCCAGATCCGTCTTAGATCTAGGCAGATCAAAGCCAGAAAATGTGTTTTTCAAAAGTACATGAGCATCTAATTTGGAAAATTAATTTCAAGGTTGAAATCAATTAGATCTAGAAGATTTTTGAAAGATCCAGTACACTAGAGGCATAGAAAAGCCCCTAATGTAGTTAGATTTGTCAAATCGAAAGTGAAAATTAAGGAAAATTGCATTTTCTAGAAAATTATTGACCTATGTACGTAACACATAGGACAATATGCACCAGACATAGGCAATATGTGGCACACATTGTTCCAGAAACAGAAGGAAAATGAAGGATTTTTTGCAAAATCATGAAATCTAGCTCGGATCTAAGCAGATTGAAGCTAGGTTCATGTGGTTTTGATCATAAAACAGTATTAGTAATAAAAAATAAGCATGATTGAAGCCAATCAACCCAAAATCAAGCCAAAAATAGAAGGATGTTAGCAAAATCGGGAAGAAAATGGAAAAAAAGGAAGAAATTACCTTATGGCAGTAGGTTTTTCTTGAAGTTCTTGGTTCTAAATGTGATAAGGAACCTAACTAGTGCTAGTTTGGTCTCTAAAATCCTAGATTGATTATTAATTAATTGCTTAATTAATTTTTGGAGAGATTTTGGCAGAGTTTAGGCTATTTTTAAAAATTTCAGACCTCCTTCAGATGACCCCAAGCTCTATATTTATAGAGCAAAATTAGGGTTTGGCAAAATTGTAATTTTCAGTCTAGATTTTGAAATTTTTAGGTAATGTGCGCCATACATTAGGGAATGTGCATAGCATGTTATGTAACATGCTTCGTACATTACATTTTGGCCCTTCATGTAGGGCCTACTATGGTTGCAATAGAACATGCACCATATGTCAACAGAGAGTCTTTTTGTGTTTTAAGACATTGTATGATACGGTGCATTTTAGTTTTGGTCCCAGGAAGACTCCCCACCAAATGTCTTATTTTTGTAACATGCATAACACGTTGTGTAACATGCTCCGCACATTACAATGTGCTCTGCCTCATACGAGTAAAATGTAACATGCTCCATATGTCAAATAAACATTATTTGACATTCTAAGGCATTATGCAGCATGGAGCATGTTAGATTTGGTCTCGGGAAGGCTCCCCACCAAACGTCTTATTTTTGTAACATGTGTAGCACATTATGTAACATGCTTCATACATTATAATGCACTCCACCTTGTATGAGTAAAATGTAACATGCTCCATATATCAAACAAGCATTTTTTTGACATTCTAAGGTATTGTGCAATACAGAGCATGTTAAATTTGGTCCCGTGAAAGGCTCCCTACCAAATGCCTTATTTTTGTAACATGCGTAGCACATTATGTAACATGCTACGCATATTACATTTTCAGGCAATGCGCACAGGCTCAAACAAGCAAAATGTAGCGTGACCCATATATCATATGAGATGGACTCAACATTGTAAGGCATTATGTAGCTTTGGCTTTCGCTAGGTGGGTCTCAGGTTGTGGGCCCTACCATACATCTCATTTAGAGCATGTAAGGCTACATACCTAAAACGTAGCATTTCACATGCTATGTACTTTGCCTTTGATAGGCATATTGTAATGTGTTCTATGTATATAGAATACACAGAGAAAGCTAAAAAGGATGGTGGACCCCACTACTTGAGGTAGGCCTTATCAACTACAATGTGCTCTGTACACTCAAAATGCTTAGAGAAAGCCAAACAAAAATATATGCATTATCGAGGTCAACATCGGGGACTTGTACCAAGCTGAATCGATAAAAACCCAAAATCACAGGTGGGTGAAAAGTCAGGGTCAACAGTTTGCCCCTTAGTCATGATCATTTTGAGGCGACACAAGCTTAAGTCATCAAAATGATTCTTGATCATAACCTAACTTTTAATCGAGAGTAAAGGAGGTACTTGACTGATGCATGTGTCAAAGTCCAATGCTCATGTTGAGGGTTGAGTGGTGCTCGCATTTGAGGCTTGTAGAGTGCTTGTGTTAAGGCTTAGAACCTAATTCTGTCACTAGGAGCCTGATGCTTGGGCTGAGGGATCGAAGCTGATCAATTTATGCTCATGTCGAGGCTTGTATCCCAATTCTGCAACTAGGAGCTCGATGCTCGGGCTAAAGTGATCAAGGCTGATCAATGGTCCTTGGAAGGACTGATGGCTTTGTTGCGAGGCTTGAAATCATCTGTAATCAGCATTCAGATGCTTACTACTAGGATTTAGGAGCCAAAAGGTTTGGTTTTGTGATCTTTGCTGGATTAAGTGGTCAATTGTGAGACTAGAAGGCCGTCTACTAGGTCAGTGCTCGCGCCATCAAATAAATGTCAAATATTTCCAAAATGGCATTTAGGATCCTCTGCTGGGTTTTTGACATTTTTTGGTCAATGGTTTTTAACTAGTAATAATCCTAATTCTGTCATCAGGGGCCCGATGTTCAGGCTATTCGATCAAGGCTGATGATCGTCACTACAAGACCAATGACTTTACTACGAGATAATCATTTGATGTCAATGATCAGATGCTTACTACTAGGGTTTAGGAATCAAAGGCTTGATCCTGTGATCTCTGTTGGATCAGGTGGTTACTACAGAACTAAAGGTGACCATCTACTGGGTCAAGGTGAGCAACCATTAAATCAATTCTCGTACCATCAAATAAGTGTCAAGCTTCTCCAAAATCTGCATTTGGGATCCTCTACCAGAATGTGACACTGTCTGGTCAACAATTTGACCACGAGTCAAAAGTTTAACTGATTCTATTCATCTATTGGATCAATTTCCTGTCTATGTTAGACATGGAAAAGCAATTTATCAGTGAAATCAAATTTAAATGGTCTAGGAAAAATACTTGAATTTTGTAGTATCAGTCTACTACACTCTGACTGACTTTTCAAATTTTTCAGATGCTGCAAGTCATGAAAATTGTGTTTAACAAAGCAAATGACCTCTGAAAATTTTGAAATTTTTGGAAAAGGCCTAATTCATCCAATGCATCTTGATAAGGGGTGGTATACGTTAGCAAACCCCTCTGTAGGTTAATGAACATTAGCATTTTCTATTACATCCGACGCATATTATGCTACATGTGGTGTACATTGCTTGGAAATTTTATATTCCAAGGGTTCCAACCAAAAATTCATTTGTTTTCCTCCCTTCAAACCAGTTTTCTCTCAATCCTAATCACCTGAAATCTGAGATTTCACTGAAAATCACCAAATTTAGGATGCAATCAACACCTCGGGATCCCAAATTAGTACCAAACTACACCTTAACCAAGCACACAACCCATGATACTTACTTCAGGGGTCGATTTGGTGATGTATTTATAAAGACATGTGCCATAGATTCCCATCACTCCCAAGCTCCTACCGAGAAGGTGAGTTTTCTGTAACTTGGCTCAATTTTATGGTTTTTTGGAAATGAAGTTTAGGCTTGTTTTTATTATGTTTAGGTCAGTGTTGGGCTTAGATTTCATGCTAGTTTAGTGTTAGGCTTAAGTATGTGACTGGTTATCGAGGTGGTTCAGTGAAAATTAGAAATTTCAAAATGGGTCTTGCAACATGTGGTGCACATTACCCTATGTGTGGCACACATTACTTATGTGTGGTGTACATTGGGCATTGTGTGGCGTACATTGCAATGAAAAATGGCCAAAAATTCACATTTTTCGATCATTTTTTGAAAAATTTAGCATCTTTTTGATTCATAGGCATGAGTGAATTGATTGTGAGGATGAGGAGAAGGATTTAGGACCTCTATAGTACTATTTGTATTCTATAATCCAGTCTATAGCTGACATGAATTCTATAATTTATAGAGGGAGCACATAGTTGTCGGAGCTGGTAGCCTCCAAGGGATTTTTGAATGGTAATCCCAACTGCCTCGAGAGGTGCACGTCAGAGTGGACCATTACTGCTTAGGTCCATATATCTCGTGCTTTTACTGGTATTAAGAAGAAGTGTAACAGATTTGTTATTACAGCGATGGTTGAGCGGTGGATGGACTCTACTCATACCTTTCACTTGCCAGTGGATGAGATTGCTATTACATCAGAGATTTTTGCTATAATCACTGGACTGGAATATGCATTGCTGCCTATTCATTTTGATGCCAGACTGACATCATCACGTTGGTTATATGGCAAGATCTTTGACTTGCTAGATGTGTCACCTAATGTGCAAGGTGGGCATAATATATCTTATGATAGCCTTCGAGAAGCGATGTTGGCTTAGACCCTTGGTAGGACCATCTCTATACACTATGTCACACCTCTAAGTAGAGACATGTCCCGTAATGAAACCTTGAAACTACTCCTTCGAGCTTCATAATTTCATCACAAGGGAAACAACACAATAAAACACAACATTCCAAGATATACCAAACATGCAAATAAAAATTTTTCTCAAGACACATAATTTAAACACATACTAAAGAGATTAACTCTAACACCGAGATAACTATAACACATAATAGAAAACAAATATATATGAGATTACAGTTATCCCAATGGTATTATCAAGAAGTAATTAAAAATAACACAACTAATATTACTACTAAAAATGAAAAGAGCATAGATAACATACACAATGCCCGCAGGAGTCTGTCAAAGTAAGTCTCGGGCAACACTAGTGAAAACCATAGAAGTTGTGCACCATACTGCCAACAAATACCGCTAACCCCTTCTAAGACCTGTGTTCATCAATTGACAAATGCTGAGTAAAACTCAGTGGCGCTAAATAAATGAATGCAACAAATAATAACATCATTAATAACAATTGAAAGCATATAATCAAATGCTAGTGATATTTATTTAAAGCGACATACAATTTAAATTCCATTGTAAGCTTATTCATATGTATCAAATTTCAAAATTCTTATCTTATCACTTCGTAGTACCTGGATTCACCTCTGAATTTTTATTCATAGCATCACAAATAATTCACGTCTTTCCATAACCACAATATCCCATATCAGTTTAATATGAATGTATGCAGATATGAAATGAATTTATGAGAATACGATGTTTGCACTCTCCGTCAATCAATCTGTTTTTCACTATCATATCTCAATTCACCAATCATATTTTTAATCATAATATTTTTCTTGAATACGACTGTACTCAGCATTTGATAATATGTCTTAGTTTTGTTGTGTGATTTGTTATTTTTGATTAAGGTTTCAAAGTATTAGCTTGAATATTCCGTTATGTTTTTGTGATTTTTGTGTTGAAAATATGTTTTATTATTCTTTAACCTCTTGTGTTCTATATTCCCAAAACATGATTGTTTTGAGGAGTTTTAGCAAGTAAATTTTCAGAATACACAAGGAACCAGTAAAGA
>CANYBF012675457.1:0-12561 GCA_948192965.1 Dalechampia spathulata | reverse complement strand
GCATCGAAGTCGCCACATAATCCGGCCTCGGATGCATGTTACTCCAAGGAAAGGGACGCACCTATTCCAACAACAAGAAGAAATTAACCACCTGCACAGGTATTTCTCAAACCAGTTCAATACAGTTTAATACTAATTAAATTATTTCTTCTTACTTGGTCCCAGGTTAGGTTGTTAACATGCTCCCTCAACTCATCCATGGTATAATCAACCCTTCTCCTTGGTACGCACCATGCCCACATATGAGGGAAACCAAATGGCACCCCATGTGGAATATCAGGCTCTGGCAGCAGTCCAAATTCGTATGCCATGAGCTGAAAGGTCAATACGCATAGTCAGTAAAATGTGGACATACATTACAGTGACAGAATTAACAGAATTCTGCTTACCTCCACAACTTGCCAGCACCCAATGAAGCGGTCCCTATAATGCTTGCTACAATAATCAAGCCCCTGCATCAGGTGGGCCAAGCCAGCGCTACCCCAATCATACCGCCCTATGGACTACAAGTCACGGAGAGCTCATAACACTGACATATGAACATTGTTCCAGCTATTATTGAATAGTGTACACCCTAGCACATACAGAAGAAAGTTGCAGGTATACTGATCGACGGAAATTGTTTGACCAAGTCTCTCTGCCAACACTGCTTCTCTGAGACAGTCGTAAGAAATACTATGCCCTCCTCGCACATTGGGAGACACCCCTAGGAGGTCAAAGATTGCACCATACGCCCAACGAGGTGAGGTTAGCCTAACATCAAATTGAACTGGCAACCCTATGCATTCCAACCCGGTGATTCCAGCAAATATCCCCGGGGTGATAGCAATTTCGCCAACTGGCTGATGGAAGGTATGTGTGGAATCCATCCACCACTTGATCATGGCAGTAATGACGAGCCTGTTGCATCTCTTCTCCACACCAGTGAAGCAGGTTTGGATCAAATACCTCTTCAACCGATCCTTTATCCAACCAGTGAAGCAGATTTTGTTTCCTTTATCCTTTACTTTAGATCAAATACCTCTTCAACCAATCAAGGTTGATAGGTTTGGAGAACTTATTACCCTCGAGATTTGAGATGTGGATTGCACCTTTTAAATGAAGCTTCTTAACCAAGAATGGGTCCTTCTAGTTAGGTCTGAACTTCCTATGTGGGTCACAGATAGCTATTCTAACTTACTTTAGAACTAAGTCACCTGAATATCAATAGGCTTGACTTTCTTATAGAACACATTCACTATACACTTTTTGTAAAGCTACAAATGGTATAATGCCTTTAACTGCTTCTTATCAATAGCTACAAGCTAGTCATATCTAGCTTTTTTTTACTTAGCTTCTGACAATTGAGCTCTTAGAACAACTTGAAGTGACTTGAGCTCAACTTCAATTGGCAATATGAATTTTATCCCATAAACCAGAGAATAGAAGGTGACACCTGTAGGACTCCTTATGATGTTTCTATAACCCTATAGAGCAAATGGTAATTGCTCGTGCCAATTCCAGTAAGTCTGCATTATCTTAGCTAGGATTTTATTAATCATCTCATCAGCTATTTTGGCTAGCCCATTAGCTTGAAGGCAATATAAAGAAGACCAATAATAATTGATCCTATACCTTTCTAGCAAATCAAACACAGCCTTGAAACTACTTTTCATTGTCTAAAAACCAAGTGATGCAAGACCCTATATCAACATATGAGTTTCTTCTTTATAAACTTGACAACTTACTTTACCCCTAGTTTATTGTAAAATTCTGCCTCCACCCACTTGGATAAGTATTCAATAACCACTAGTATGTATTGATGCCCATTAAAAGCATTAGGATGAACCTCATCCATGATGTTCATTCCCTAGATTGAGAAAAGTCATGGTATTGTTAAATTTTGCAATTCAATCAATGAGATATAACTCAGATCTCTGTGAATCTAACATTCATGATATCTCCATACAAACTATATATAGCCAGTCTATCTCTATGGTAAGCCAGAAATAAACTTGGTATAAGATCTTTCATACAGAGTTAACCTATTCATATGGGATCCACAAGCACCCACATGGGATCCACAAACTATGTAAACTATACATAGTTTACAAGCACCAAAAATATGCACCAAAGTTATAGGCCATCAACTATTCTTCTGTAAAGAACACCCTTAATGCGTGATGAAATTAGCTATTAACCTCCATAAAGTCAGCTTATCTATCTTATTAAATTCTTTCAAGTTCTTAGAAAGTTCATGATATTACCATACCATGGAGTTTCTTCTTGCTAGTTTAGCACTATAACTCACTCTCCTTCATAATAAAGGATCTTTAACTGCTCAATCATCATAAGTTTAATTTGAAATTGCGGTTGTTTGTAAACTAAAGCTAGTATAACCAAAGTATTGACCATTTGATTCTTATCTTGTAGAGTATAAATGAACTTGCATAAGCTAAAATTATAAACCATGAGCTTTATGTATTCATGTATGTAAATGGTGAAATATTGGGCAAAGAAGTCATATGAGTTAGGCAACTCAAGAAGTCAATAGTGACCACATGCTCCTTATATGAAAACTTAATCTTTTGGTGTAAAATAGATGACATACCTCCTAATAGATGGAACCATAACCAACTTAAAAGTAAAGGAAAGGATATTAGAATTTCTAAAATAGTGAACTCTACCACTGATTTGATCAGCTTGACAATGATAATAGCAATAAAGGTATCGATCACCTCCCTCTTACACTTATCATATGCCCTGGTGGTAGTTTTAGATGGCTTCAGGTTTGAAGGCTGAATCCTTATCTTGGGCAATATGATGCCAAAATTATCATCCACTATGACATATGGAGTGGAAAAGTTCATGATGTGCATCTTAATGAATACCCTTAGTCAGTAAATCTATATCAGAGAAGTAATTATATTAGATTTCAACTCCTGGTCTACCAACTGAATGTTCATGCTAAAGGCAGTAGTAAAAAGAGAGATTCTCATGCTAAAGAGTGCCTTGATGATAGCCTGTCAGTGTTATTGGTAGGATAACACCAAATCCCAGCTACTGGTATTAGCCTACATCTTCTTCAATTGCTTGACAATGACATTTTCAAGCTAAGTAACTTTTTTACCTTTATCAATAAGTTGTAAAGTTGGTGCACTGCTTAGACCAGCCTCGGTCAGCTTCTTTAGAGCTTTTAAATTTTCTTGAGATTGGGAGGAATGAAAACCTTACCACTACAAGTTATGTTACGAACCCAAGAGGACACCTTATTAGCACCCAATCTCTTCTATTGGTTGGGAGCCTTAGCTGCTGGCTTAACTAATTTGGGAGCCTATATGACTTACCCTTCGTCATTTTCTAAACCTCTATTGATTCTGATGTGTTAGACTTTTAAGTAACTATAGACTTATCTTTAAAGCTATCATACCAAATATTAATGTCACTGATATTGAATCCATTACCAAGCTTGAAGCTAGGAAGTCTAGAAATCTCTTCATTATTAAGGGGAGAGAAGAAGCTAAGAACTAAGGATTCTAGGAACCCTTACTAGATCATGTAGGTGTGGTTAGCCTTATGGTAGTTGGGCAATGAGTTTGTCTTGGTTAAGGGTTTGGACTTCTCAAGATCTTCAAGGTCACCTAAGTTAATGAGGTCATAAATAACCCACCTGAGAGAGTGGTAGTCATCAATGTTGTGATAATTCTGTTAGTGAAAATGATAGTAGGTTTTAGTGTCTATTGAGGCTAGGGGTGGTGTTTGAAAGTTTGGAAAGTAACATCATAAGATTTGAGTACCTACAGGGTTGGTTAGTATTTCAGAGAATTTAGCTTGATGGTTGCAAGGCATTTATGTGGTGACTTTGTATATATAGTGGTTTTAGATTTAAGGTAGAAAAGCTCCTTCTTCTTCAACCTATTTATTTGCTCAATCTATTGGTTGACTGCATAAATGTCCTCAAAGGTGTGGAATGTCTAATACTTTAGCTTATCCTAATATAATGGTAGTGAGCCCATGATAAGCTTATTAATCATGTCTAACTTCAATCGCTTTTATCTGACCAGTGCAACCTTATCCATCTACTGATTGAAGTAGCCCATAAAAAACTCATTATATTTCTACTTCACTATCTCAAGATCCAGTAAAGTCACATCAAAGTGAGATTTGAACCTATATTGCTTATAGAAGGTAGTACAAAGAGGCTTCTACTCAACCATGGTTACCTTGTTAAGATTGTGATACTAGCCAGTGCTAGTCCTTCCAGTGAAATGAAGAATAACTTACTATCTATTTACTAGATAAATCAAGAGTGCTCATCATCATGGTATAGGTCTTTAAGTAGTGCTTGCCTGTTATACTTGGGAACATTTAGGAGTTTGAACTTAGTAGCAACCCTTTGATGGCTTTGACAGAGAATTTGTTCAAATCTAAATCTGAACCCATATTATTGGTCTTCATGATAGACTATAACTATTCTATCTTTTATTTTAATGTCAAGATTTCAGACTTACGAACATATTGCATATGAAACATTGTGTCATCATCCATCTTGACATCATATAAGTCCATTACTTTCCCCTTATCTTTCATAGAAGTTAACAAAGTGATAAAGTCTCTAAGGCTAAGAGCTTCCTTAATTTGCTTTTGGAGTAGGGCTTAAAGTTGACACTAAGCAGCCCCTCCATAGACTAATTGATAAGGTCTTCCATAGCAGTAAGAGAGGTCTCATCCAAGGTTGGGCAAATAATATTAGAAGGAGATGCAGTAGATTGAGGATCTGTAATTGTCTGCATATGATAGAGTTAGCATGGATGCATGTGTATGCATTTATTTTTTCAATGCATGTGATGCAACATATAGAATGTATGTATGTCCTATACTAGGAATCATATGATGTTATGGCTACAAAATAAAAATTGGTTAGTGAAAATTGCATGTTTGATAAAAAATATGAAAAAGTTAGTGAACACGTAGCATACAATAACACTCTATACCATCCTTATACCTCCATAAATACTTATTGATCCAAATTCTCCTAAGTGGGATACTAGCCTAGAGCTATACTAGGAACTTAAGGTATGATACTCTTAGCATGTCAGGCAATCAAAGATTGATTTTTGCCAATCATGTAAGGTACTATAGTAAAAATCTAACAATATTTTGGAGTGATCATATTGCTATGATAAGAGAATGCCAATTGAACTAAAATGAGGTTATGTAACCATTGCAAAATTATGATAGAATTCTAACTCTTAGCTATATGGGATTTAGTTCGGTAAAACAAGCTAAGGGTTTTTAGCACATTGTTTATAACCTATATAACTTAATAAAATCATCAATATAAGACTATACCTAGTGCCTATCCATTCAAGGAATCATCGATAGTCCAAAGTACAAGGTAGTGAGTGGTGAAAGTAGACTCACTTTCCCAAGGAGTTTAATAAAGTCTAAGGTACTCACTTACCAACAAACACCAGCTAAGTGGGGATAAAGGTGGTATGTAGACTTAGACAATGTACATGCTATACAACATAACTAACTCGAATAAGATGGAAAACTTGATATAAAACTCTAAGATTTCAATACCATCACTCTTTAACCACAAGTCCCTAGTGGAGTTGCCATTATGGGCAGGGCTTTTGTTGTAACCTAGAGTGAGGCTTGTGATAGATGGCACCAGGGGCCCACTTTGAGCAAAAGGGATATTTTTCCAAAGGACTTCCTCAAGGAATGATATAAACCCTCTAAAATTCATACGATGGAGTCGCTATCATATGATTCTATATTTGGTTCAACTGACCTATAGCATAAGTGCTAAGTTAAACCTTCAGAGATCGGTTGAGGTGGTGAAGATCTATTATTTTAGCATTTTAAGTTTGATTTTAACATATTAATAGGGTTAATTAACCTAGGCAAGCATACGAGCATCCATAAGCATGAATAAAGTATACAACATGACATAGTAATAATCATAGCAGATATAGCATGACATAATTATGGTAGATATGACATGGAAAAATCATGGTAAATATGACATGACATTATCATAGTAAATATGG
Source organism: Dalechampia spathulata (assembly GCA_948192965.1). NCBI lineage: Eukaryota > Viridiplantae > Streptophyta > Magnoliopsida > Malpighiales > Euphorbiaceae > Dalechampia > Dalechampia spathulata. The sequence goes on along the minus strand of CANYBF012675457.1, from coordinate 6,523 downwards.
TATAGCATAAATAATGGAAAATATGAAGCAAATCATAATAAAAGCAAGCATAGCAGCAAGAAATAATGATAATGGCCTATAGAAAGGGATTGAGAGAGATAGGGGATACATGATAAAAATGCTAATTGTTCATGCTGAAGGGGGAATAAAGGCCTATTCTATTATAAATATCTTCAATGATACAAAAATTTGAGATGTTAAGCAACACCTCCTCCATACAAGAAAAATGACCTCGAGCACCATGAGCCAAAAAGCACAAATAAAAAATGCAAATAAATAATCAATGTTAGACAACAAAGAGAAATGTGGGATACAATTAACACGAGCCGAATCATGAAAATATCATGAAAATATGAGGGAACTCCTAAAATCTTACTTAACAAGTCCTTCGAGCTCAATTTACTTCTAAAGTCAATTTCAATCATCCAAATTTCATGGAAATCAAATTAAATGACATTTAATTTGGAAAATCAATTTAGCAAATCAATTTTGAAAATTAATTTTTAGGCAAAAATTCATCAAAGACATGAATTGGTAGATTCTAAGATCATATTAATTTCTTCCAATTAATTATAATCATGTCAAGAGACTATAAATGATAATTAAAAATGGCATTTAATGGAGAAATTATGTCAAATTAATCAATTTAATGGTAAAATAAATAAAAATTGATCATGGAGAATAAAATTAGAACACTATAATATCATTAAGAATTAATTAGAGAAGATTCAAATATCCAATTCAACTACAATCATGTCAATTGCAATAAACATAAAATTCAAATGGCATTTAACTTGGAAATTAATTTTGAAGCCAAAATTAATGAAATTATGTCAATGTATGATGATTCATATCATTTGGGTATTGTAAAACCTCAAATGGTACTTAAGACTTTGATTTCGATAAAAAAAAAACAAGTAAAATGATTGAAAATCATGAAAATAGTGAAAATTAAACTATAATGTGCACAACACATAAGCCAATATGTGTAACATGTTACCAAAAATGGTAATGTATGCATCATGTTCTATAATGTGCATAACACATAATGTGACATGCACTACATAACATAAACAAAAATAAATAAAAATGAGACTTTTAAGAAAAAATCACAAATGAAGGTCGAAGAAAATTAAAGTTTAGAGCTGCCATAGATCACATCTGATCATAGAATTATCGAAATGCTACTATTGCATTCCAAATCAAACTAAAACAAAGATAAAATCATAAATCCATCATAAAACCCTGACCTAGATGTCCCTCTAAATTACCCTGACCTGCGTTCATCAAATGATAAACACTGAGTATAAAACTCAATGGTGTCTAATAATAAGAATAATATGAATACAATTCGATTATCTCATTATAATATGAATATAATTTATAAATAAATCAAATAAGGAAATCCATCATAATCAATCATAATAAATATAATGATAAATAAAATCATTTAATCAATATTCAATTACTCTAATGATGATAAGTAATAATTTCTGGCAGCTATCTTTGTAAACAAGCTAACTTTCTTATATATCAATCAAAATATCTTTCTGTTAATCAATATAATAGAAATAATAAAACAATCTCACCAATATTAGATTATTATAATAATAGATAATAAATTTTTACTACCAATTCTATATACTCGTCAATTTTTTCATAAATCAATTATAATTTTACTCTATTAATCAATAATAATGATAACACGCTTGTCAAGGATCGTAAATTTAAAGTTGCATTCCTCTTTCCACGTAAAAATGATATGTTATATGATAATGAATGCAAATGTATGTTGCATTCCTCTGTTTATATGATAATGAATTCAAATGTATGTTGCATTCCTCTGTTCTTTATCATTTCATCATTCCTTTATGAATTCACTTTTTTCTATGAATTCATTACTTTTCTATGATCATATTAATTTCTATCTCTGATTATGCATAATATGTACTGGCATATTCTCTATCTTTGTATCAATTCAATAAATAATATACTAGTGCATTCCTTATATATATATATATATATATATATATATATATATTTATATTTATATTTATATTTATATTTATATTTATATTTATATTTATATTTATATTTATATATAATTATGCCCCCTTCTTCCTTCAAAATATCATGCTAATGATTTATGATGCATGGGTGTATCACATATGCATTCGTGTAATAATGGCACAGCTGCAAATCAATAACAATCCAAAATATTCATATATCACACAACTATCATTAATGAATAATAATTAAATATGCATAATATTTTATGTTACAAAGCTTGAATCATCAAGCTTTTTATTTTACCTACAATTTCATTTACAATATAACTATTATTAGGCACAAACCTACTTTTGTTTTACCTTTTTCCTTATATGAAGCAGAAGCTATAATCCCCTTATTATCTTTGCCTGTTATGTACAAGTATTTTGATGTGTTAATCAAACATGAATTTACATATTTTAATACTTATCTTAATTTAATAATCTCATGTAATCATATAACTCACATGTTTAGTCCTTTGATAACAATATATTTATCTAGTATTTAAGTATATATTACTATATTATGTACATATATATCTCTATATTTTTACCATTATTTATTATCTCAAAAATTTAAAAAGATTAAATTTTATTCATCTTGATAAAATGATTCATTTATTCTCTTACACAAAATGCATTGAATCAAAGCATTTTATTTATTATAACAATATTTATTTATATATTCCTTTTATTATTATTCCATTGATAGTGAGACTTAATTTAACATTTAATTAAAATTTTTTTTAAATCAAACTTCTTGTTACCATAATCTCCATAAATTTAGCTATAAGTTTTTCTTAATAATTTATGCTATTAATTATAGAATTACTTGAGAATCTATTTAACTTAGATACTTATTATATCAATAAAAGATTTATTAAATTGTACGATAGCCTCCACCAATATGATACAACTATTCATTGATCAATTTTATGTACCTAGAATAATTACTTATCAAGCAAATATGGTCAACTTTATTAATGCATTGACTAAACAACCTCCTTTCTAAGATTTCTATTATCTATGATATAAGTATATAAGCACATTTCCATACCATCCAAATAATATGCACATGTGCGATAATCTCATACAATTAGGCAAACCCATTACAAATTATCCCATGACCAATTGATAAATTGAATAACATGCATCCAAGATTCATGTATGTATATTCAATCCTTAAATGGTCATTGTTTCCTTATTGCATTGGTTGATTTAAAAAGGTTGTTGTTATTATCTATTTAAGCTTCAATTTATATATAATTAAAAAAATCTAAACTCTACATTACATAAGTCATGGTCCTAATAGCAAGCTCGATCTTTCAAAATGTTTGTTTTAAATACACATATTTTCCATGCAAAATTCACTATACATACATATAGGTTATCCATTTTTATTATAGATTATCTATAAATTTTAACATTCCATGATCATATAACGATATAATACATTTTTTTTATTACACCTTACTAAAGAGATGAATCAAATTCTAATAGAGTCCATATCTTAAATCTATTTAAGCAAACGTTTTTCATGGCAATGGTAAAAACTTCCATTTATAAACACTATCACACATAAGCAAAAGGATCATACAATTTCATAATAATCATGTCAGTAAATTCAAGAGACCCTTATCCTGCATCAACTCAGTCAGTTCCTAAGCTGTAATTAATTCTCAGCTATTTATTTCAAAGATTATTATATATATCTTACTTTGTTTGTCATCTCAATTACCAAGGAATTTATGGTGAGTTATAGTCAATTTTAGCTTAAGGTAGGTGCATGCACCACCTTTAATTTCAATAGCTAGCCACTCAGTACATCCACACATGGTTTCTATACATTGTACACATACAAGGTGGTAATAATCTTGTCGTAAGATTCCAGTAAACTTATAGATTAACATTGTTGTCAAGTGGTCTTAAATTCCACAACAATAACTCTTATAACATTACATGAATATTAAAGCCACCAGTACTTCATATTCTAAGAAATAAACATGCTATTTAGTTCCTCTTTCACAACATCTCTTTTCAAGATTTTAGAGAGAGATTATTTCTCTCTCTAACCTAAGTTAACATACCAGCTGTTATATATTTATCTATGTTTCAGCCAACTCAATTAGTTAGAGTAAATACCATTAGTTTAAGCAGGACACATATACATATATATACTTTACTAAGAGTATTCATTAGTTAAAATCATAATTCAACATATATATGTAACCATACTTAATTCTTTTGTCACTAATCTATACGTTCCAATCTTTTCTAATTATAGGATCAATACCCTACCTAAATCAGAATCAAACATACTCCATGACTAGTGATGAATGTATACATATAGACACAAAGAGGATGCAAGATTTTCATTCATGAACTAGGGCATTTAAAAAGCATAAATAATCAATTATCACACCATCAACTTAACATATACGTAACTCAATGGTTTTCAATCAAATTTTCAATTTATCTCAACTTTGCTTTAAAGATTAAGTAACTACCAAATAGTCTTCAAGCGTAATGTTTATATGGTGGCCTTCATCCTCATATACATAAACCATACATTGAGTTAGAATTCTAATCCTATGTTGACCCTGACTTTTCACCCTCGTATAATTTTGGATCTTTATTGATTCGGTCAGGATTTAGTCCCCGGTATCGATCCTGATTATACGTTTAGGCCTTTGTGTCTTCCTCTGTGTGTTCTGGTGTGCAGAACATTTCAAAACTGGTGGGGCCCACCATGGCGCCTGGCGGGACCCGCCACGTATTTTGAGTATTCTGTGCATGCAGAACAGCCTTTCCCTATTGCCTGCGCAAGGCAAATCGCTTGAAATGCAGAACATTGCATTTTTGGCCCCGGGTACTATTCATCATGAATAGTACATAGGTGGGGCCCACTAAACAGAAGCGGGGCCCGCAGTCCCCAATAACCTATTGTGTATTATGTACTTACAGAATACATTTTCCAGTTGCCTTACGCAAGGCACAGCGCTTGGCATCGCGAATGCCGTCTGCTGGGCCCACTACGTTGTATATTCTGTACTTACAGAATACATTTCACACCTGCCTACGCGTGGTAGGATACGCAGAATGTAAAATATTGCATTTTAGACCTAGGTTACTATTCACTATGAATAGTATACAAGCAGGGCCCGCTGCCACTATTGCCTATTCTGTACTTACAGAATACATTTCACACCTGCCAACACGTGGTAGGATACACAGAATGCAAAATATTGCATTTTAGACATAGGTTACTATTCATTATAAATAGTATGCAGGTGGGGCCCGCTTCCCCAATTAGCGAATTATGTGTATTCTGTACTTACAGAGTACATTCCGCTGCTGCCTAACGCAAGGCACATCTCGTTGCATTTCGAATGCCACATTTGTAGGTTCACCTCGCTGTGGGGCCCGCTAAACACTCGTGTGGTCCGCTTCCCACTATCGTCCGCTTTAATGCGTTCTGTACGCACATAACACACCCTATCTGCTGCCTCACTCGAGGTAGAACGCTTGGTATGCTATTTGCCACTTCCCGGGCCCTTTTGCACTGTGGGGCCCATAGGGGTACTATTCATCATGAATAGTACCCAGGTGGGCCCATCGCTCGAATTCACCAATCTGAGTCTTCTTGACGCGTAGAACACATTTTCGCTAGTGCCTACACGAGGCACGACTCACGGCACCCCGTTTGCTACATTTTAGCCTTAATGGGCCTATTGGGCCCAAATTGGGCCCATTAGCCAAAAACTCGATGTTCGGGGCCGAATTTGAGAAAACTTATAACTGTAAAGTTTCTCGAAATGTCATTTGCACCTTCCTAGAAATATGGCACACATCCCGTTCCACCCGTACAAGGCGGAGTGCATAGGTAAAAAATGCAACGTGCGTAGCGCATAGCCCTATAGGCTACGCACGTTGCATAGTAAAGACGTTTGACCAGGAGCCATTTCGAGACCGAATTTGGAAAAACTTTCTTCTGTAAAGTTGTTCCTCACGTCGAATAACGCTTATATGCTTCACGGTACATCTCGGAAGTGACCATAGTGGGCCCCACGCGAGGGTTTCTAGGCTATATGCGCGTGCATATAGCCCTATGTGCGCCACATGTAGCACATGTGTGGCGCACATAGGCATACATGTGGCGCACATGTATGCAAATATGTGCCAAAAATTACAAAATTGCCAGCCAAAAATTCACTCTATAAATATAGAGCTCGGGCAACATTTTTTGGACCCCGAAATTTGCTATGAGAGTAGCCAAACCTCTGCCAAAATCCTCCCAAATTAATTAAAACACTTAATTAATTTATTTCTTAGGATTTAGGGACTTAATTGGCTTAGTTAGGCTCCCTAAACGTTCCTGGAGTGAAGATCTACAAGAATACTCGGCCGGATCAAGGTAATTTCTGCCCATTTCTTCGTATTTCTCCATTTTCCTTTATTTTTCGGGTCTATATGCT
>CANYBF012675081.1:0-25951 GCA_948192965.1 Dalechampia spathulata | reverse complement strand
TTCCAACTTCCCATACACTTTTGCAATTACCAATCCCACTTATATTTAATTTATAATAACTCAATTATATCATATATTAATTCTATTTTCATATATTTAATTTCCTATTTACTTATTTCCCATCAATAATTCCAAAATTCCCATTTATGACATCATCCTTAGTAATTATGACATCATCATGTCATTTTAATTGAAAATTCTATTTTTAATTTCTAATATCTATTTTCAATATATAATGCACTAATTAAATTTCAAAACTAAGTTTTCCATTCCCTAATTCCTTAAAAATTACATTATTTTATTTGCTTACATCATCACATTCAATTATGATGTCATACTAAAAATTTTTATTCAAAATTTTCAAAATTTGCATATATCTAATTTAAGTTAATACAAGCACAATGGTCAAAACCATTCAATCAAATTCAATATATATAACATAGAATCCTTGTTTTAGTACCGTATAGAGTCTGTTTTAGTGGTTTCGGTAAAATTTTTAATTTCCATTTTTGAACTTTAACCTCAATTCTTATCATATACATATTAACATAATCATAATTTCATATCAATTTCACAATATTGACATATACAACATATCATTTCAAGCAATCTCATGAATGTAAAGTGTGTGCTCATTTCCGGATGTGACATGCTTAGATAAAAATTAGAGCAACTCGCTGAATTGAAAACTCAAGGAGGTAATTTAGGCAAAAGTTTGGGTTTGAAGCAAAATTAAATAGTCAAATAAGCTAAAAATCTCACAAGAGGTAACTCATGCAAAAATTAAGGTAAAAATACAGTTTTTCTAAGTTGAAAACTTCCAAAGGCGGCTTAGAATTCATACCTGTAGTAGAAGCAGACTACCGTTGAGGTCTAAACTGACCTCACCTTACTCTATCCAGCCCAAGGATTGTCTTTGCTATGATCATTGGAAAAGGGGTCTAACCTTGCTCCATCTGGTCTATCATTGGACCAATCATCAGATCCTTGTAGCTAGACGGGTTGATAAATAGACACTATGTTAGCAATCTAAATCTTGCTACCCTTAGCCATGAAGGGGTAGTCACCAGCTTATGGTTTCCTAGTTAGAAGATAGTAACAAGATCTACAAAGCCCTTTGTAGTTAATAGTGACCTTACTGTCATCGGGTTGATATTAAATGCCCTGATCAAATAGGGGACTGCCTCTCTAATAGATATTGGTGTAGCTAGCATTACCATCATACTACACATGAATCTAAGGATAGTAGTGAATTCCTCATACATCAAACATAGCTCCACATGTCCAAACTGGAAGACATGGGTAACTGGATCCTAGAACTACACAATAGCATGCAAAAAAGTAGTGTTAATGGAGACTTACTAGAATGTCTTTAGATACTGGAGTCCAAACTCGCTCAGTCAACCCCACTCAGTATCACCCCACTAGTGGCAGATGATATGGAAAGTAGATATTCTTGTAAAATAAAAATGCATGATGTTTTGTAAAAGAATATGTTTTGGTAGAGAAGCATAATGCATGATATTCTTGTAAAAGAATAATGACAGTAAGCATTTTTTGGTTTCATTATTAAACCTAGAAGATATAGAGTTCGAGCAGTCAATAATTCTTATTGTTTATACACCATAACCTAAGTGTACTAAGCCTTCATGCTATGCTAGGCTACGTTACTCTATCTTACATTCTAATACAGAAACTATAGAGTTTGGATGCCATGCATATAGAATTTGACGTCGTGTTTACTCCAAGCATCATCATCTCCTAACTGCTCCTCATTCGGACTGGGATCATTAGGATCCAGATGTGCATTTAGTCGGGCGATCTCTTTACCCATCTACTTAGTCATCCATGCATAGTGATCTTATTAAGCATATAAGTCATGCATCCATGCATAGGCATCATGAACATAATGATAATAGGTACTTACTTAAACATATAGTATCTAAACTATGGTAGCAGTGTGGTCCCGTCAACAACCTCGTAGCATCAACCATGGCATACTGAGGCACCTACATAGGTCAAGCATATGTCAATTCAATAAAATAACTAGTATGCTAATGCATTTTATCTACTCACATGAGTGGTCTTTGATGGATCAAACCTGATCTCATCCCTCATTGGCACTGGGAAGGATGTCTCATATAGGCAGCCTAGCTCGTCATACATGTAGATCAGTAGGTTTTAAGGCTACATCAGCTGACCTTGATGAAACCCTGGGCACGCTCTTATCCAGGGGGTACATCTAGATTGCTAGGCTCTAGTCTCGATGGTGTCACTCCAGATGCAATACTGGATGATCTCTTTAAGGTGCTGCTACCTTGGGAACTACTAACAGTGAGTGAACCATGGTGTCCACCTCTACTACCAAAAGTGTCGGGTTTACTGCTAGATGAACTCGCTCTATCATGCTAACCTTTATATGTAGATAGCTCAACAAGCCCCAATAGCCATATTTGTATGAAATTCTGGTAGTCCACCAATGACTTTGATAGGTGCTCTCTCCCGGGGATGACAATCAATGCAGCAATCACATCTAAGTTTGCATTAGTACAAGAATCCCAAAACATCACTTTTGGTAGTGCAGCAAACTCCACATGTCCCTTTGGCCCCAGCTGCCAATCGACAATGCACTCACCTAAATAGAAGAGCCCACTCTCAGGGCTCTCTAGTGGCATGTGATGCTCATCCTTATAAGATAAACTAGTTAGATATTCTGACTGAAGGAACATATTACTAAAAGGATAGGGGTGGATCTATTCAAAGTAACAAGCAATAGTAACAATCAATCAGACGACTACTCAGGTATCATCTAAACCAGTTCCATTCAATTTTATACCAATAAAATTACTTTCTTCTTACTTAATCTTATGTCAAATTCATGCCTATGAATGCCTAAAACATAAAATCCCTAATGGATTTACCCAAAACCTAAGCATATGTGCCTTGCATGTAGTAGATTTTGCTCTCGTGCATTGGCACTTATGAAGCTCTACTAACATGCACCATATGCTCATAAAGATGCACTCATAGAATTAGGCTTCTCATAAAAAATTTTAGAGTTTTTGGAGTACTTTTTCCTAATAAGTTAAATTTCATGACCCACAACGTCTAAAAAATCCAAAAAATCAGTTAGAATATAATAAATTGATACTTAAAACTTCAAGTATTTTCTCTAGACCATTTTAATTCCAATTTCACTAATAAATTGCTTTTTTATATATATAGTATAAACAAGAAATTGATCTAGTAAATGATAAGTTTTAGTCAAACTATTGACCAAAAAGTGTTATATTCCGATAGTGGGTCTCAAATGCTATCTTTGAAGATGTCACCATAGAATCAGCAGTTAATCACCTAGGTTCCATAGTTGACCACTTGATCAAATAGTGATCATGAAATCAAGTATTTGATTTCTAATTCCTGGCAGCAAGCCTTTGAACTAAGATTTCAAGTGATTTTTGAGCCTCGTACTAAAGCTATCAGTTCAACAGTTGACCTTGATAAGCATTGATCGCCTCGCCTGAGCACTTAGCTCCAAATGGCATAATTGGGTTGCAAACCTCAATATAAGCATCATATAATTAACATTAATTGCTTTGTTCAAGCACTGGGCTCCTAGTGAGGACTTCCCAATAGAGTCATAAGCCTCATTATGAGCATTATAGGATTAGTACTGATTGTTAAGCCCAAGCATGGGGCTCCCAATGGTATAATTAGGTTTTATTTTCCTCCGTAATAGATTTGTAAGCCTCAACGTGAGCATTTTCTTTCATCTGAGCATTAGGCTTTGAGTTGAAGCACTAGATTACAAGCCTTAGCATGAGCATTTTTAATTTGGTTATCCTTAATTGATTACATTCTCTTCCTCAATGGAGTTACAAGCCTTGACACCAAAATTCTAATTAAGTTTTCCCTATTGGATCACTTTTTCATCTCTAATAGATCATGATTTTCCTATGTTGAATAACAAGCATCAGCACGAGCATCCTGTAAGCCTTAACATAAGCATTGAGCTTCAACACAAACATCGGTTAGGCATTTTTCTTTGCCTTTTGGTGAAAAGTCATATTGTGATTAGGTCTCATTTTAATGACTTTTTCTTATGTCACTTCAAAATGATCCTAATTAAAGGGCAAAATGTAGATCCTAACTTTTCATCTATATACTGCAACTGTCGATTTTCTTTGATTCGGCTTGGTACAAGTCCCCGATATCGATCTTAATTTGCATACATGCCTTTTAGCCTCCCACGAGTGCTTTGGACATGAGGAGCATGTTACATTTTGCTTGAGGTAAGTGGAGCACATAGCATGTATTTTCTAATGTGTGGATCATATAGTGCTACATGCTACACATGTTCAGTAGATATATGCATGGTGCACAACCTTTTCCCATGCAAATCTAATATGCTCCATATATCACCATGCATTTATGACTTATTTGATGCTTATTAGGCATAGGGTGCACATCCCAATGTGCCTCTATTGGGGGTGCATATAAGTTGATTTTTGTTAAATACTGGGTATGTACTGCTACATGTTGTGCATATAGCATTATGTGCTACACACATTTAGTGTAATTTCATAAAATCTTGCATTGTTTGCTTGCTTTTGACAACTAATGACCCTCCCCTATAAATGAAAGCCCTATTTTTATGAGAAAAAGGTCCAAAAATTGTAAATTGCATCAAAACTCTACCAAATTGATTTCTTACTTAATTAAACACTTAATTAAGTTACTAATTAGGATTATAGGCCAATTAATTCTAACTTCAAATCTGTAATCTCTTTTGGTGAGTGTAGAATGCCTTTCTCTTTCTCATTTTCCCTTGATTTCATTGTGGGTTTATGATTTTTTTTGCTTGATTTTTCATTGATTGGCTTCAATCATGAATGCTATAGTAGCATTCTTAGCTTATTTATAGCTAGAATGATCTATAACAGTCATATATTTATGTAGAATGATTTGATTCATATTTTTGCCTAAACATTTGATCTACTTGGTATTTTATTTGTTATGTATAGTGCATAACCATCTATGTGTACCCCATATAGCCTATATGTGGCACACATCACATTATGTGTGGCATATATAGCTATCTGATTTTCATGTTTTTCATGATTTTCACTCATTTTTAGTTGTTTTTTATGCCTATCAAAGTTTTCAATAGCATTAGTGGTTTCACAGTAACCCTAATGATTTGAATTCATCACATATTGATCCAACATGATAAATTTTGGCTGAGAAGTTAATTTTCAAGTTAAATGCTTATTTAATTTGATGTTTATTATAATTGATATGATTAGACTTGAATTGGATGAGTTTTCTATCTTTAATTGATGATTAAATGATGTTAGAGTCCTTTAATTTCATTTCCCATGGTCGATTTATGTTGATTTTGCTATTAAATCAATTAATTTGCTTGTTTTTCTCAATTAAATATCATTTTTAAATGTGTTTTATTTATCACTTAACATGATTTGCTTAATTGGATGTTGACTCATTTCTAAATGATGCCATATATGATCTTAGAATCTTCCAATTATGCTTCTAATTAATTTTACCTAAAATTAATTATTTACTATTGCATTTTCATGAGTGTTGTCATTACATTCATTGGACTTTGGTCCTTGATTCATGCTTTCACATGGCATAGAATTGGTCATTCATGTTTGACATTTCATTTGTTACCTAATAATTATTTCCTTATTTGCATTTTGCATTTATGCATTTTGGCTCGTGTTGCCTGAGGTTATTTTCTCAAGTGGAGGAGATGTTACTTAACATCTAAGGTTTTGTATTATTGAAGATCCTTTGTAATAGAATAGGCTCTTATTTTATTAGTTTTCCCCAGCATGTATGATTTGGCTTTATTTTATCATGTATCCCCTATCTCTCTTTATCCTTTTCTTTGAGCCATTATTAATTTTCATTCGTACTGCTACGCTTGGTTTATCATTCCTATATGATGTATGTTTTCACATGTCATACTTATGTCATGTCATCTCACATGTCATGCTTATGTCATGCTATGCTTATGTCATATCATCTCACATGTCATGTTTATATCATACCATGCTTATATCATGTCATCTTATATGTCATGCTTTTACCATGTCATCTCATATGTTATGCTTATGCCATATCATCTTTCACATGTCATCTCTCATGTCATGCTTATGCCATGTCATATCTCACATGCCATACATATGCCATATTTTATTCACCATGATTGTCATATCATGATGTCATACCATGATTGCCATATCATATTTACTATTCTATATTTGTTATGATTGTTGTCATGCTATATCACGTTGTGTGCTTATTTCATGTTTATGAATGCTTACCTACCTAGGATAATTAACTCAATTATATTAGTCAAATCAAACTTAAAACCCTGAGGGAATAGATCTTCACTACTTGAACCTATCTCTGAAGAGTTTGACTTAGCACTCATGATATGGGTCGATTGAACCAAATATGGAACCATCTAGTGGTGACTCCATCTTGTCACTCTTTTGAGTCCGTATCATTCCTCGAGATAGCCTCTCAAGAAGGCTGCACTTTTGCTCTAAGTGGGCCTTCGATGCCATCTATCGTAAGCCTCACTCTAGGTCACAGTGAAAACCCCACCTACACCTTCTATATATAAACATCATGAGTTTTAATCCTAAATCCAAGATATTCATTCATGACTAAGAAGAACACCATCAACCATTAAGCTAAAGTTTGAAATTTTATCTACATACATTACAATTTGGTTTTGTATAAGAAAACCAAATCAAACTTATTTCATTCATTCTTTATTATTTTACATTTTTTATTTTAGTTTTATTTTGGTTTGAAATTTTTAGCTAATTTATTTTTTTATTTTCTTAGTTAGATTCAAATTTCAAACTGAACAAACCATTGCACACATGTAAATCTTCTTATGTTATGAGAACTTAGCCCATCAAGCATCAAACATGAAAAACAATTTTCTTTTCTTAGACCATAACTTTGTATTTAAAAATGTTAGATGGTGATCTAATCTAACATAATTAACATACACGTCTTAAGTTCTTAAAACATCAACTACCATTCTTTAGAGATCAAAACTAGATCTATATTATTTTATTAATCTTAGCTTGCCTATTACATTATATGAAAAAATCTCTCATTCCCTTCAATTTCGTAAAGGAGCATTCCTTCATAAATCTTTGAAGAAAGCAAGTTTTGACCTTAAGAGATCATGATTTTTCCTCTTTTCTCTAAGTTATCTAGAATAATATTTAAACCCTTTATTAAAAGTAAAGGGGAACTATAAGAAAGAAACAACTTCTATATATCTTTGTAGAAAATGTTTCTAAGAGACCTATTAAGCTCCCTATAAAGTAACAAACTACACCATCTCTATAATGAATCTTGGGAGAAAATCTCAATAAATAAATTTTTTTTCTCTTTAAATAAAGTATCACAGTTAACCCTTTATTCTATTATAACACCAATTTTCTCGTCATCCTAATCATATCCATATAATTAACAAATTAAAAATTACATATTCTCTTCAACCTTTCTAATTCTTTATACTTGTTTTTGGTAAGGAGGACTTTAGTTTCTTATAATGCTTTTTAAACACTCTACTTATTAAAGGAGCCTTTAACTTATAATATTTGCATGATAAGTAAATCATAACTGTTATGGTGGTTAAAGGCCCATTACATCCTATATTGGATTAATTAGGATAGGAGCGTCATTTGTTGACTTATTATTTAGACTAATGGTCTCTTTATCATGCACATAAACCTTTTCCTTATCATACTTTTGAGCTTTAACATTCATTTCTTATTTATTCTAAGCTTATTAGCATCATAACTAATGTAAGCTTTTGAAAATAATGTCCTCTCTACGTTTCATGAACTTGAAATTCTTCTCCTTAGTTTTTAGATCTAAAAGGGAATTTGTCAAGGTTAAATATAAGACTATTAAAAAAGTGCTAAAGAACGAATTAAGGGTTTTGACTTTTTGATTGAAATAAGAGTAAGGCTTGAAAGGTTCTTTTATTTTTTTTTGCAATGGATTGGGTTTTAAGGAAATAATCATTAAATGGAGTAAGATGTTTAATTTAATCCTTTCTTAAATTATCAATTAATAAAGGAAAAAATATGATTCACATGAATCGTAAGTGGGTTTTATCAATTAATAAGTTGAAATTAAATTTTTGATTATCGTACCCAAGGGGCTGATTTAACTTATGATCAAATCAAACACTAAAATCAACTTTTAATTAAATATTTAGAAAATCAATTTATTTGAAATTAAACAATCAAGAAATCAAGATTCAAATTAAAAGTAAAAATAATAATAAACCAATAATAAATAAAAATAGGGAATAAGAATGCATCCATTGACGGGATCATGAATTTAAAATAACTAAATTAAAAATTTTAAATTATTATTACAATTGCAAGATTAAAGCGATTCAATTAAATCTAATTACTAAATTATCAATTTGATTAATCAAATTCAAACTATTGTTCTATTACTCAATAAAATAAAATAAATAATAAAATAGAATTAAGCATAAATCTTTTAAAAAGCAATATAAAATTCTAAATACTAGGTGCAACTACATAAAATTTCTTAGATCAATACATCAAACCTTATTCTAATTCAACCTTCCAATCTATTACTCAAATACTAGAGAATCGAATAAGCAAATGACTAGTTCAAATATAAGCATTAAGAATATATATCAATCTTATAATCAATAATATAAAATCATAAAATCAAGTTTCGATTAATCTATAAACCATATTAATTTCAACAATCCATATAGCCACGCATATTAATTAAAATAAAAGCAAGTAATGAAGAACCAATCAAAAAATCCATAAATATTGAAAATGGATATTAAAGAAAAACTTCAATTTAATGCAAGAGGTACACCACTTCATTTCTTAATAAGTGAATTCTCTGAGTCAATTCTCCAAGAAAAATAAAAACATAAACTAAGAATTAAAGGAAAAATAAAGTGGAAAAGAAAAGAAAAGAAAATTGACAACTAGATCTGAAATACTTTTAAAGTATTTTCTCCAATAGTAAAATAAAATCTAATGTCTAATCTAGGGCACTAACTATTCTATTTATAGTTGGGAAGATAACTATTTTTGACCTAATATATATGATATGCGTCCCACTAAATAATAAATTGATTTGATACCGTACTATAACATTTTGGAACTTGAAATAGGCAGTCAAATGGCATCCAAGTCAAGGTCAAATGCAGAAGTAAGTTACTATAATTACAAACCTTAAGTGGCATGGGTTCTAAGTCAAGGTCTAAATTTTTAGAATCTTTATTTCACTCTTTAAATGATTTTTTTGCCTTTTAGAAGCTCTTCACCATGTAGATGCATTGAGTAGGATGTGATCTTTGCACCATGGGAAGCCATTCGAGTCCACTATAACTCAATTTAAGTTCCAAATTTATCTCATTTCTTAAACTATAACTAAGGACAAAAATGTTATAGAATTCATTAATTAAGCAACTACTAAACCATTAAAACATATTAATATAAGTGTAACAAAAAGTCATTACCTTTTTAGTAAAGTCTACATGGAAGCATTCACAATAACGCTATTTATAGGCTCTTGAATTATACTAACATCTACATTTGAATAATTTAGCTAACACGGATCCCTTTAGGTAAAGTACTTGATTTTAAAAAAGTAGCCTATTTACTTTACTTCTTATTATCTTATATTTATCCAACACTTTTTTTCTTAAGTTGGTTCAACTTTCATAATTTCCTTTTTATCATAATTATCAATCTTCTAACCTTTTGTTAATGTCAAAGAAAATGTCATCTTTAACATATGAACCTTTATTTCATCTCCTTCTTTAATTTTTGGACATCTATGTCATCCCTAACTAATCTCAATTTAAATCCTTTTAAACAAAGACCATATCTTCCTTTGTTATCTTCATTAATCATAACTTTTTCCTTGCATTTATCTTTGAAATGGATTATCCTTCTATAATGAAAATAAATACTCAAACATTCTCTCATACTTAAAGCTAATCCAATTTTTCTTTCTTTCTTTATTATTCATAAAGAACCTTATCATCAAAGGTTTTTTTATATCAACCATAACTCTTGAGATAGCCCATGTAGAAAGGATCACTAACATGCATAACATCAACCTTAACTAAAGCAAAAAATATACAATTTATCTTCTTAGTGTTGTTTTCATTAATATACTTAGTGTAAGATCAATAATCTATATCCAAAAACTGGCTTCAACAAAGATATATCTTTTAAAATGACATCAGGAGAGTAATTCATGAGAATTGTAAAAATTCAAAATAAACGAAGGACTAAAATCTAATACTCATTATTGGTCCTTCTAGTTCATAAACTTGAATTTAAAGAATTTAAAATCAATCTTCTTTAATATAAAAGCCTGAAGTTGACTCTATAGGTAAAGCTTTAGTTATAGTTATAGATAAAAAAATTTATCACTTATCATTTTTCCTACCAAAATCCATTAACTATCCCCTTTTCCTTGGATTATCACATGATAAGTAAATCTCTTTGAAGTAATCTTCCTTGTCTTTTTATTATCTTGGTCTTCCAATGTCACACTTCTACACCGGTGTAACATGCTCTTGTAGAATAATTAATAATTTCCTAAGTAAGGAAATCACCAATTATCCTACAAGGGATGCATAAAATTTTTTTTATAATATAACATCTATAAATTCATCACTGTGAAAGTACCTGAGCTCTTTTGCTATTTATGAACATATATACTATCATTTCATAACAATGTGCATGCATAACAACATGTGCATACAACATTAATCAACCATATATGATAATATAATCATGCATCATATGTCATCTACATGTTTAATTTAATAAACATAGTGGTATTGTGAACACACACATCAGAGGTTCACAATTCAAGTACTACTACCATGATGATTTATACAATTAGCTACATAGTGTAAAAACATCTCAGAGTATGTTATATTCATCCAACACTACTCCAAGAATGAGATTCCGTAAAATTAGATAGCTTACCGACTGTAGATTAGTTAAATTAAATGCTCACCAGAAGGTCCCGGTCCTACATTCATCAAATGACAGACACTGAGTATAAAACTCAATAGTGCTATAAAAACATGTGAATTACATGATCATATATCAAAAGAATCATAATAAAGTCATTTCAAAATAAACATCCATTAATCATAATAACTGTATCATATTGTAATATTTAGTATTGTACTTTATCTGTAATAAGTTATATATGGTATAAAGATAGAAATAAATATCGTATAGGAATCATTGTAAGCTTTCCTATAACAATATTGTATATAACATCGTCATTATGCATACATCTCTATAATAGCATAATTATGGTGCAAATATCATTATCCATATATGTACTTCCATGCATTGGACATGACAATGTATGTCCATGAGAACGCAATCATGCTTTGTATCCTCCTTCTTATTTTCCTGTAACATCTGTAAGAATGCAACCATGTTCAGTATTCCATGATTATGCATAATCTGTACTGGGTCCTATATGTACCAATACTGGTTCCTATAGGAACATATCATTACTGTATAGTTTAATGAACCCATCATTGCTCTGTGGTTCTATAAAGGAATAAAACTATATGATTCCTAGAAGTAATCCATCATTTCTTTGACCCAGTACATTTGCATAGTATATAGCTTTGTAAACATCTCTTTCCTTTCCTTTTTCCACCTTATAACCTTTTTATGATATATCATGAGTATGCCTTTATGCTTGTATGATTCATGATATGATATGTAAATGATGCTTGAATGATCATGTGCAATATTGATCACATGATAACATTGGTCATAAAAACTCATTACTTTGTTACCATAAGCATTTAAATATAAAGAAGTCATTTCAAGACTTTAAATGAGGTCATGAAGTGAAATGAACAAACCTGAATTAGTTTTACCCTTATCGTGAGCTTGGGGAGAAATGTGGGTTTCCTGTACCTGTAGCATTTCCCATTTCAAGTTCATTTAGTAAAGCCATTCATATCATCCATGTACTTGTTACCTTTAAACATTCACATTCATTCATAACATATAGCCATAAATTCACTTTGATTTATTAGGAATATATAAGTATATATTCATCTCATATCATACCATACTTCATATGTAGTTATCATACAAACATTTCGGCCAACTATAGGTTTATAGTCATCAATGCATGCATAAAGTGCATTTAAGCATCATTAGTCACCCCTTTGATATCATTACAAGTCATTAGTCTTATTTACACCTTAACTCATTCATGCATTCATATACAAGTACCTATGGTAATCATACTTAGGTATGGTAACATGTAAATCATATAGTTTAATCATTTTGATATACATAGATCATAGATCAATATAATTCAAACATATGACATTAAAGTCCATTTATGCCTCTAAATATGTTTACATGTGTATAAGAATGAGTAATAAGGTCTAAGGGGGTCTAGCTTGAAGTTTGGAAGCTTGGAGCATGCATTACTTAAGTGGTCGAAACTTACATGCCATGTTACTATTCATTTTATAAGGTGTACTATTCATTTGGTCATTTTTCCTTAAGGTTTCCTACTTATTTTCACTTTATTGATTCATACCTTTTAATAGCCTTATAGGATAAGTCATGAACCATAAATATCACTCATATTTAGGCCATCTATTAATGCATAAATCAAAGTAATAATCCATGTAAACAAGGTACTAAAACATAGGAAATTATGGTATGCAAAATGTACCTACCAAAATCAACATTTCATGTTGCCATTCATGTACTCCCATGCATAATGTCCCACTTTTGATAGACTAAATGAAATTAAAACTAATCATACTTTATAACATTGGAAACTAGACTCAATAAGCTTTAATTTGATATATTACATAAAATTTTTGGATAACATTAAGACCTTCAAAAGTGAATTTATCGCAAGGTTAAAAATTCTGTCCAAAACAAAATCCGATTTTGCATTTCATAACACCATTTCATATCCGATGCAACCAAACACCATTTTCTTCATTTTAGCACAATATTCCATCTTATTTCCATGAATTCGCATGAATTACACACTTCTACTAGTTTATAGAAGCCAAAACTAAAATAGTCATTTTTGGGCAGCAAGCAAACTTCTCACCTTTTTCTTCATTCCATTCCATATTTCATGCATATATTCATGTTAAAACTCATTTCCATTTGCATTTAAATCATCCAATTAACATCCCAACACATTATTCAAACATACTATCAATATAACCCAATCCACAACACATGTGTTCCCCTTAAACTACAAGGAAACCAATCTTCTAAAATAAGGCAACAAACACAACCATTCATAATCACTTCACTTCTTCCACTTCCCTTCACCAATTCATGTTCTCAACAACATTTAATCGCTTCAAACACATCACTCACACATAGAACAGTAACTTAAGAATCATATACATACTATACAAGTTAGGGTTTTCATAAATACATAACCAATATCAATATACATATCTGGTTGCCTCAAAATTGCATGTTTATCATACTTATACATGTTTCTCATCAAAACCATCAATTTTCATTCATTTTCTTCAAATTCCTCATCTTATCCAAATCATACAAGTGCTTCATACATCAACAAAAGCTAGGATTAAGAATAAAGAAGTATGCATAGGATGAAAACTAGCTTAAAACAACATGAAAAATGAAATCTACATGAAAAATTACCTTGAAACTATGATTTTCTTTAAGTAAGAATGAAAGGAGAAGGAGAGAATGAAGAAGTCAAAATTTTTTTGGTTCATAGAGTGAAAAATCTGACTTCCTTCTCTTTTAATTCCATATTTATTTATTTATTTAATAATTTCAATAAAGGAGCCAATAGGAAAGTGACATATAACAACATATAATTAGCTTACTTAATACAATTAAATTCTAATTCCTTTATTTAATTAATTTATACATAATTCCATATCATGGTTAACATGATCACATATATCATACATACACATGACATAAGCACATGCATACATATTTTTAATTTCCATAAATACTCTTCCCTTTTTATGAAATGACATTTATGTCCTTAATTAGTACTTAACTTCTAATTAATTCTAACTTCATTTAATCTTCCATTTAACTATTCTAACATATACTTTCTCATACAATAACATATCTAACATGCCAAAACATCATATTTTACATATAAATTCCATCATAAAACATCATTGAAGGCATTTCATATAACCATACTAAATGCACTTCATAAGACATTTTAAGCTCATTTTCATCACCTTAAACATCTTTTCACTTCCTTATCATTTCCTTCTCTATAATTTCCATATCATATGAAATTTCTTCCATCTCTATAATATTCAATGACATACGTCTCATATTAAGCATCCATATATCATTGCACATTAAAGCATTTCATGCATCAATCATTCATTCACTCTAACACATGCGTAAAATGCAAACACACAAGGATGCTGTGAATGTGGGTGTCACATCCAACTCTAAATACCTCTACTAAAAAGACACTTCTTAACTATCTCTTTCTTTTAAACCTAATGAAGTTTCATTTAATGAACCTTTATTACTAGATTCCATGAATAAAGGTGATAAATAAATGAACATGTTAGACAATAAAGGAACATTAAACCAAAGGATAAGAAGTAAAAAGAAAGAAAGAAACTAGATATGTTAGAGAATGTTAACATGAAACACAGATAAAAGAGGTGAGTATTCTCAAAATTAAGTAGTGTGTTACTAAAAAAATATGTTAAATTATCACTTGAACAAATGTATTTACTATATATTCTTCTTAAGATCATGAGTAAAAAATTTCATGAAATAAGTTTCATTTTATCACATTTGATAAACTCTTTTATTAGTTGAGCTATACATATTACATTACCTTTATAGTATTATCTTCTTTATAAAGTAAACCACATATCTTTTAAATGTGATAACATATTGATTGTAGCTAAACACATTTTCTACTTGTGTCATGCATTATAATTATTTCTCCATGGTATGAAGAAGTAATAATTAGAGTTTATTTTATAGATCATCAAGATATGGTTTTTTACATGTGAATAAATATCTTATCTAAGATCAAGCTTTATATAGATCAAACAAATATCTTTTGCATAACCAACTAATTACTATTTGAGTTTATTATAATAAAATAATCTCATATCAAATGCATATATAAGATAACTAAAAATATATTTTATCCATTTTATGTCGTCTTATCAAAGATGAACTAAATCTTGTTAATAGATATGTAGTAAATAATATATCTAGTCTTATGTTATTAGTAAAATACGTTAATATATTTATATTTCATAAGTATGTTACTTCAAGATCAAGAAGTACTTCATCATCCTTTTGTAGATGAAAAATATCTTTATTCATTTTTAATGACCTCATAACTATTAAGGTACTCAATGAATATGTTTTATCCATTTGAAATTGTTTCAAGATCATTTTAGTATAAGTTAATTGATGGATAAAAATGGTATTTAAATGATCAACATATATAATAATTATAAAAAATTTCAATCCAATTCATTTTATGAAAACACATGGATAAATTGTATCATTCTTATATCATTAATTTACCAAGTATTCATTAAGATGTTTATATGAATCTCATTCAAATTGCTTAATCCATATAAAGATTTTTAACATTTATTGAGTAAACTTCTATGAATGTTTGCATGCTCTAAGCATTTTGAATCTTTAAGGAGCATTCCTATAGATTCATTATCAAGAGAGCTATATAAATAAGTTTAACAACAGGATTAATCAAATATTTAAAATTAATTACATCCAGCATAAGAAAACATCTCCTCATGATCAATATCAAACCTTTATTAAAATCTTTATGCAATTAATCATGCATTATATTTTATAATTTCATTTTTTATTATATTTTTTCCCACAACTATCCATTTATACCCCACGTACATTACTATTTTACTTATAGCTCCAAAGACTTCAAAATTTGAAAGTGAATTCAATTATGCTTGAATTTGATCTTTCAATGTTGGTGAATCATTTATATGCCTAATCATTAACTATTGATTTTAGATCCTCATGTTGTTTCAAAATATCATCTACAATATTATAAGCAAAAATATTATCAATAACTACATATTTTTGAATCTATATTTTTTGAATAGTGACCTAACTTATTGAGATCTCCTCATTATCATAATTTTCATGTACCTAAATCGTTTATGGAATTTTGTGATTTGTAACATTATGGATTTTTTCAGCAGCACTCAAGTTCACTATATTTTGAATCTCTTCAAAAGTATCAATTATATGACTACCTTGATTATTTACGTGTTCCATTTTCAAGAATTCTTCACTCATGAATTACTAATATTTGCAATATCATACTATCTTACAAGTACATTAAACCCTCATACACATTATTTTATAAATTTTTTTTGAAATTAGCACTTATTTAAATTTTTTGTACCTTTTTTTTCAATTCTCTAAATATTCCAAATTAATTTGTATGTTCAAAAAATTATTTGATTCAATTATGTAAAATAATTTATATTATCTTCAAATAAATTCTTATGCATACCTTAATATATATTATTAGAAATTTATAAAGGTAGAATTTGTAAATTAAAAAGAAAGTTGATATGATGTGTTGGGTTGTTTTATTTTGTTGAACAATCCCATTCTAACAAAGAGGAGCCGTTAGGCATTTTGCAATATAACAATATTTTGTATAGTTATTTGGACTGACATAACACTGGATTTGGTCAGTGAAAAGGCGCAATGGATAATTCCAACCGCCACTACCTTTTCCATTCACATCCCTACCCACCTCCATAAATTGTGAGATAAGAGCCCATGGAGAATGCCAACTTGAAGCACTTCCCCTCCCTACTCGTTAAAAAAAAGAAACAGAACCCAAAATTACCTCATTCAGAAATATCAAATTTACATCTCCTTATCTTATTTGTATTTTAAATGAAACAATTAACAAGTATTGTTAGTTAATAGAATTGGAAAGAAGGAATAGTGTTGCTCTTGTTGTTTGCTACAATCATCTCCCAAGAACTCTTTTTTTTTTTCTCTGAAATTATCTGAACAATATTTTAAAAAATTGTTGAAATTAAAGAACAAAATTAAGTATATCAAAGAGATGTTAATACAAGTATAAAACATTATTACTTAAGTTTTACTTATAAAAACATGGATAGAAAGAATTCAATTCATAATAATATTATTAATAATTTGACAATTTACATGAATAAAGGAAAAGGTAAACAGCTCGTTGGCTAATTTTGTCGGACATATATGGGTTTGAATAGCCAATTTGTCCCGACAAAAAATATGATCCTATTTAAATTGCCATGTAGAAAGTGTAACGATAAAATTGCACGCATACAAACATGTAGTCATTGTTCGTTGAATTGAAAAAACAAGAAAAAAGGCTGATTAGACACCCATTAGATTTTAAATATTTAAGCATTGAGATTGCCTGTAATAGGATACAAGTATGTTCCATTCTTACCATTAAGAAAATAATGTCACTTCAGTCTCACTTTTGTAGGGTAAAAGTTGGGACGATATTTTGCCCGTTGAGTGCCCAATTTACCGTTTTGTCCTTGGATCATAGTACTTATAACTTCCCTTGCCTTTTCACAAGGTCATCCAATGGTATCGTGGCAACCGGTCTCCCCCCTAGTTTTGTGTAATTAATTGAATTGTTTTTATTTTATATTTTAAACATGATTTGATGGTTCCGAAATCTTGAGTCCTATTATTTAGAGAGGTTAATCGAAGGAATTGGCCCCATCCAAGGTGGGATTTACAAATGGGCAAGTGAAAGATGGTTAGGAGAGTGTTTGGTACTGAGGTTCTCTTACCTGAAAAGTGGTTAATCATGATTAGGTAGGCAAACTTTCTAGTTTTCTTGACGCATTTAAAGCTCAAGAAAAATAAGAGACACTCCTGCCCTCTCTCACTTTAGTTTAACTCTTTTCAACACTCAGTTCTTACTTTTTATTTAATGTTATAAACATTTGCATGTATTGAATTATTATTTTAAAAATAAATGAGTATAATTTTTTATTTAAAATTTAAAATTTAAAATTAGATGTAATAATCAAGGCTGCTTCATATGCCATGCGTATATCTATTCGGAAAATATTAAACAATAAACTATCATATAAATGAGATTTCAAGGAAAGTTTCTAGGAAAACTAAGTATTAAGATCAGAATTGAAATTTTGATTTTAATGAAAAAAGAATTCAATGAATTCTTTTGTTTGGTTGAATGCAGAACCCAAATTGAGATAAAAAAAAAATCAGTAATTTTTACTAATTGTAATATATGCAATTATACATTTACTGAACATATTAGTAGATATTAATTAATTATATTAGTAGATATTAATTAATTAAATTAAAGTTTGATTGTATTAGAAAACTGAATTTTAAATTATTTACTTCAAAGATATTATCTAATATCAATATATTTTAAAATTGATTTTAGGAGGAAAATCCATTTTCCCCAATCATTATGATTGAAAGTGTCATCCAGCTTCAGACCAAGATTAATCTAAAATGCAATATCTCAAGTGTATCGTATCTAATATCTAATGTCCAAACCTTAAAATATCTGGAGGAAGTAACCATCCTTAAATTATCCTATGCATAAAAAACAAAAAAAAACAAAAAAACCAAAAAAGCAAGAAAACCTTTTGTAAGTATTTTTGCTAGTTGTTATCTTATTCTTTCGCATAATATCTCTCATCTTGGCGTCTTGACTACTCTAATAATACCAAAGACCTCCCATTGTTTTACCACTTTCCCCTCCCGAATCTTTTTATATAAGTAAAAATATCTATTTTCAATTTACAAAATCTAGATTAATTCGAAAACCAAGTTTTATTCCAGAATAAAATAATATATGTTAATAAAATTTCATTTTATGCATATTCTGAAGTTCCCTATATATACAAGTTAGGGAGTCGAGCTTCCCCTAGTCACAGGCAAATAGGAAACCATGTGGTTCACGCATAGCTAATTCAGTCAGCTCAATTAAGCCGCCTGATCAGTTGGGTTATCTGATCACAGAGGAGAAGGAAGGAGAGAGGACCATTTCTGATCAAGAAGCTGGAATCCTTGCAGAGGAGAAAAGGAAAAAAGAAAAGTTGGTCCCCAATTCCCGTAGCTATTTACCGTTTCAATCTTCTTACTTTTTTTTCCTCTTGTCTTCCTTATCTTTCAGACATTAAAAAGATGCTCTTTTCATGTCTTTTCTAGTTGGAATCTTTACAAACATGTGTTCAAAACCAAAATTCAATCTTGATATTTAGAAGAACAGAAGCTAAGGAAAAATAAAGCCACCCTTATACTTCAAACTCTTAAAAGAAACACTTTATAGCCGTTACTAGTTGAAGAATAGACAAAGAGGAACACTGGTAGATAAATTCAGAAGGTGAATATGCATCGTCGTCTTCTTGGAACAGACCTTGCGGTTCCGCCATCCCCGGCAAATGGGAACAGAACAAGGGATTCCTACATTAGTGATGCTAATTTTGACACCAACATGGTCATTATATTGGCTGCTTTGTTATGTGCTTTGATAGGAGCTTTAGGCTTGAATTCAATCGTACGTTGCGCTTTACGTTGCAGTCGGAGGTTTTCTCTAGAGACGCCTGAACAAGCTGCGGCTCGTTTGGCGGCAACAGGGTTAAAGAAACGTGATTTGAGACAGATTCCTGTCTCGGTTTACGGTACCGGAGTAAATACTCCATCAACGGAATGTCCGATTTGTTTAGGAGAGTTTCTTGACGGAGAAAAAGTTCGGGTTCTTCCTAAATGTAATCATGGCTTTCATGTGACGTGCATAGACACCTGGCTTTTGTCACACTCTTCTTGCCCTAATTGTCGCCATTCACTGCTTCAACAACCAGCTGCTGCTTGTGCTGCAGCCACTGCTTCAGGTGAAGGTCAGAATGAGAGAACACCACGGTTGCCGGAAAGCAACACTCGGCGTCAAGTTAATGTTGGTGAAGTGGGCAGCTAGTATTTGTAACCAGCTGTGGCTGGTCTCTGTCTTAGTAGTTAATTGCGTTTAATTTGACTGTATAGTGATGAAAATTTTCCAAGGCTAAAGTTGTTTAATGCTGGAGAGTTCTCAATTTCGAAGGTAGGAGGTTGTTGCTTCACCACTTGCATGATATTAAATACCATTAATAATTCAGCTCATCACTCTTCTTAATTTTACCCATTTTGATTGATGTAATCGTTACCGAAACCATTCTAAAAATTAAGTGTCACATCAGAATATTTTATTACTAGAATGTTTATGGAAAATGAATAGATTTTACCCAAAGTATATTAAAATCAAATAGTAAAATGGTATAATATAGATACTAACCCATGACGACAATGAAGATATATGAGTGTTATCAAGGATAATCTGTCTTGTGTCGTAATTAGCTGATGAATATCCAGCACAAAATTGTAGGTAGCTTTTGTTTAAAGCTTTGTGTTGTCCAATCTAACCATATTTAGCAGGCCGAAATAACAGCAAAGCATGTGCATAGATGTACTATTTGGTGCCACCTCAAAATCACAAGGGATGATTAAAAAGAAGAATTGGGTCTTATAAATTATCTATACTTGTTATTTGTTTCATTACTTTTTTTAAAAATATTTTATAAATAAAAAAGTTTTGATTCCAGAAATCTTGAGACTGCTTTGGTATGGAGTAATATCGAGGATAAGATGTGTAATAGAATAGTGAATTAATGTGAAATCTCAATTTGCATGCAATTAATGATGGAGATTTGAGTGGTAGAATTTAAGCCAACGTATTATTGTATGGCCTATATGACTTGCTTATGGGTCATGTAAGCTTGCTTTGTTTGCTTTCGTTTTTGAATGTTTCTCGATATTCCTCTTTCTTTTTTTCGTTTAGAATTTATTGTCGAACCATCAAGTATGACATGTTACTTCAAATTGAATGGGACTTTATCAAGGTCTCCTAAATCAATTAGGATAAACACAAAAACACGTGGAAGTTTCGGATTTTCAAATTATTTTTAAATTTAATGTTATTTTTGAATGATTTATAAAAATAATCATCTAGTAGTTTGATTTATTTAGAAATAAAAAGTTTCATTCAATAATTGTGTTTTTATTATGTTATGACTATAATTATAAAAGATTACAAAAAGAAATTATATATGGTAAGAAAAGTTGATTTGATCGTATATTGTATTTAAAATGGTATAGCATATTGTATTTAATGTCTGTGAGTTACTATTTCTTAAAATGAAATAGAATTTATTGTTATTGCTTGAGAATTTAATATGTCAAATATTTTTAAGTATAATTCAATGAAAATTATTTCAATTGTAATTTATATTTATGATTAAGTAAACTAATGTATAATAAAATATTTCATAAACTTTATATTGTTTTATTTTAATATAAAATTATCATAATATATCAAAAGAAGGATGGAATAAAGAATAATATAAGTCTATTCCTCTAAAATTTCATGTTAACAATGCATGATGCATGACTTATGTCTTTATCCTATATGCATGTGCATAATGTTGACTTAACTATTAAACAATAACATTCAAGATGTTTATATATCACATATCTAAATAAATAAATATTAGTCGAACATTCACAAAATTATTCGATGATATGCTTGTAATTAACAAGCCTTTATATTTTACCTATTAACCTTATTTACAAATAATTAATATTAGGCACAAACATAACTCATGCCATTCCTCATTGACCCAAGATATATTGGTATATCATTTGTAATTTTGATTGTACCAACAAATATACATAATTAAGATAAAAGTCATAAATCCATACAAGCATATTAACCAATATCCTCACTAGGCATTTATATCATGCTATAGTTAAAATTTACTTACTTATTAAGCAATCTTCTTTTCTTTCTAGGTGAAATCATCAAATAATTAATGAATGATTACAAAAGCAATAATTGACAATTTTACTATAATAAATTGACCTTTAGATAGACTATTCATTTACCTATTAATCTCTTTAAAAGAGTTAACAGTAAATAAATACAAATAGTTTATATATATAACTATTAATACTCCCTTATAGTATATTTATATATCACATTCATTTATCCATATATGAATAAAATAAATAAATGATAATTCCAATTAGACGTGTCATTCAATATTCGTATAGCAAATTAACACACCTATTATGCATTTATAACTCTTTATATGCGTAAACAGTATATTCGAACTCAACAAAATCTTATGTCTAAATAAATTGTTAAAGTATAAGTAAACAATAGTTAAATCATATGTCAAAAATATTATCACTACATATGTAACCTTATACATGTTCTTGCATATTTGTCATTTCTATTTATGGAATTGAAAACAAATAAGAACAAACTTGTTTTATCTTTATCTTCATCCACTTATCAACCAATGGTAGTGATTCTTCTTCCTTTATACCTGTTAAACATATTTTATTTTTCCATAAATCATATGTATCATTTAAACCTTTCAAATATTCACAAACCTTTAAGCAAGTAGTAGTTTTCTTATTAAATTCCATTCATGATATATTCTAATTAATAGCCTCATTAATGCATTTTTGACTTTTAAGTTTGGACTTTATTCATCTTCTTAAATCATTAGTTGCTACCTAATACTTATAGTTCAATAGGTTAATTCCTAAATGCTTACCTAATGTATTCTATTTCACCTTAACAGTAAAGCACTCAATTAGCATGTTCACTATATTATACACATTCAATCTCCATTAATACTTGTAGTCATCAGAAACTTAATATATTACACATTAGTCTTGTGACTCTTATTTATGAATTCTTTTCATATGGAGAAATGCCTGCTAAATTATATATATCATTCATAAAATACTATAGCCTGTATCGATAAAAGAAAACATACACCATTACGTACAATTACCGCTAGGGGACTTATCATTTTATTAACTTATAAACCTAAAGAAATTTCCTATTTGAATTAACTAATACAACTGCTAGACCCAAGCAAAGTATTCATGTATCATTGGTTTACTCTTTCAATCAACAATTAGTTTATTTATGGATGTTTACAATTCTAAATTATCCCATTCAACTCATTAACACATGCTCATGCTAACTGCTTATTTATACATATGTAACTACCCTTGCTTACATTTTAATAATTTCCATTAAAATCAAACAATTTCTTCTTCAACATTTAATCATGTAGAGCAGTTGCTTTAAAGTATTTAATTAATTTAAATTCCTCATAAGAGATATGATACTAACAATAATAGAAGGTTCATGCAATGTTATGCATGCATACCCCATACTTATTTTATTTATGCATTTTAGCCAACCTTTAGTCATTCAACTAATATCAATTCCTCTAGTCAATAATGCACACTTTAAAGCAAATTACTATCATGGTATTCAATTAATTATTAAGGCATGTTTAATCATTTATACACAGCATGGTAGCTAACCAATGATTTTCTTTACCTTATTCATTTTCATTACTAACTAATGAATTACATGATAATTTCCTATTTACATAATCAATACCAAATTTTCTAAAGGATTACGTCACTTGTGGAATCTAAACATGTAAAAATCAAGTGGTGCAATGATTGATTACCAAGCTTTTAATTATTATTTCAAACATTACCTTAACATACCATCATAGTTTAGCTCTTTTATGAAGTGGTTTAACAAATTTTTTATTTATAATATTCATGCTAAAGAAAGCACATAACAAACGTTCAACCTTAGATTTGATTCCATCATTTTCTAGTAACCAATAAGTCAAATATCATGGTTATATGATCCAATTAACTACCTAATTATGCTTTTATAAAATCCATATTTTTAAGCTATTTATAATGTGTTCTTTATATTTTTAACCTATTTATAATGTGTTCTTTTTGCCCCAAATTTTGTATATTAGCCAGGTAATTTAAGTTTAATTTATCTCTATATGACCATTATTTTTAGTTTATAAATATTCACCATTGACCGTAATTTAAGCATTAATAATTCATTAGTGCTTAAGAATGTAACTACTTAAAACATGTGGCACCCAAACGAGTCACACGCTCCCGTAGAATGGTTAATGCATCCCACTCCCACACCAAAACACATTAAACATCCTACAAGGGATCTATAGATTCTTTTGTTTTTATACAATTCATCTCATTATACATTAAGCCTTTACAACAAGGCGATTTACCATTCAAATCATACGAATAATTCAATATCCTAGTCAATCGTTCACGTCAACCATCTAATAAAACATGTCCATACATAACGAACGTGATAAAGTAGGTGCTAATAAGGATATACATTACTGAATGTTCAATATTTACAATCATAGTCAAATTTGAACATATACTGCTTATAAACATTACTTAAAAGTTAATAGTTGCATAAATAGATACTAAATTAGGAATTTGTTACATAGCCTAAAAATTGATTAACCTTCACCGTACAAAATCAACAAGACCTTGCTCAAACTGGTGTTCTTTAATCCTGCCCTCAGCTAACTACTCGGGCCTGTGTTCATCAACAGATAAACGCTGAGTATAAAACTCAGTGGTGCTTAAATCAAAGTGAACATGATTATAAGTTACGGAATGACATTAGGCACATTATAGAAAATGTTAGCATTAATAATATTTAAAGCATAATTAAGTGTATATAATATATATACATTCACAGCTCACCCACCAATACTTCCAATCATCACTGTATATAAAATCATTACTCATTCATATAATAACTGAAAGTACAATCCTATTTTATAGTTCCCTTACAACAAACATAGAGTTATAGAACAATGCTGTATCATTTCTCTTTTATATGCTTAATGAGTATGATCATTATGCATGATGCCAATGTATGTGTTATATGCATCATATCTCCCCTCTGATTCCATCATCATTTGCAATCCCAGATTGCTCATTTCATTTACTCTGATTGTGCATAACATATATTGAATTCCGTTTCACATTTATTTCATTTCTAGTACATATTCACCTCCCTTGTTCCTCCACTAATTATGTAACATTCATGCCTCCTTATTCCTCCATCATTATTGATCATAATACCTCACTTATTCCTCCACCGTTATTGATCACAATACCTCCCTTATTCCTCCACCATATGTCATGCTCATAAGATAAAATGCATGACTCATCATAATACATCATTTAATACATGCTCAATAGGTAATTCATGGTCAATAACTAACCCACAATTCAAAGTCATCAAATACCTTAACATATTAATAAGCATTCACTAACCCTATTTCAATAACATTTCACTTCCATTTCTATACATAAAAATATCATTCTAATAATGTAAGATAACCAAAATACACAATAATAATCATTCAAGTCCCTTCATATCCAACCAAACTTTGCTACTATCCATTGATCTCACTTCACTATTCAATTATCGTTAGGCACAACCTATATTAAGCACAAACATAGTATGTTTCGTGTCTGGATCCTCTGTCGATGTAGAGGTTGTAGCTTTCCCCTTATCAACACTTAAATGCAATATCCATACATTCTTAGTTCACCAATACTATTCAAGCACTTACATAATTCATTTTACCCATTTTACAACACAATTTCATCATTACATTTCATATACACACTTATTCAAGTGTTTAACATGCAAAGCCATACTTTAATAACATGTTTCATTCATTGTTAGGCTTCCCAAAGTCATGTATAAGTTTCATGAATTGTGCATCAAGTTTTCCCATCAAAATCAACTCAATATAAGCCTTAAAGGTCCACACGAGTCGTGTAGAATCTTACACGACTCGTGTAAGACTCGA
>CANYBF012675030.1:0-13365 GCA_948192965.1 Dalechampia spathulata | reverse complement strand
CGCATAGTTCACGTTTTTCCAGAAAAATCATATTTTGAGCCGTATTTTTGCTATATTTTGACATATCTAGTGGTATTTGAGTTTCACAGTAGCTCAAGTATTCTGGAAAAGTCATAAAATAATTTTTACATAATTAATTTTGGACTTAAAATTAATTTTTATGATAAAATGCAATTTTTACTCGTATAAATGTGATTTTTGATAGGATTGGTTTTTAATTGGTCGTAGGGCTATCTTCAAAAATTATGTGTGATAATAGTCCTCCCAATTAAATTTTCCATAATCAAATAAAAATAATTTTGCTTAAAATTATTTTATTTAAATGAATTTTCACGATCCGGCTTGTATTAATTCATGTGATTATTGCCTAATAATTGCTGGATTTTGACTCTTGGTTCATACTTTTAAATGGTATTGGACTAGTCAATTAAATCCAAAATTCATTTGCTACTAACGAATTTATTTGTTTATTTTGCATATTAATCCATCATGCATTTTGGATCGTGCAACTCGAGGGAGAAAAAGGGGTATTACTTAATACCCAGGAATTTATGTATGCGGGGATATTTATGTAATAGGATAGAATTTAATATTCGGTCTGTAATAATTAATTCCCCCTATCTCGTTTGTACCCCCTAATTTCCTCGATCCCCTTCACCGGCCTTTATTTATTTATTTATTTTATTCATATATTTGCTTAAATATACTATGTCATCATGTCACATGCCATGTCACATGACACATACACACACTACTATGCATGTCATGCATATACTGTATGCCATAACATACTATATCTCATATGCATATACATATAAATATGCAAATACGTAAATATGCCAATACGCAATTCAATACGCGCAATCAACCAATACACCTTATCATGCATACATATATGCCATGCCATGTCATATACTATGCCACGGCGTATGCCATAACACATGCCATGCAGTATGCCATACACATATACTATTTTGAATACACATTCACATACACACTACTATACCATGCCATTCATCATCTCACATGCCACGCATACGGTATGTCATTCACTTCACATGCTATACATATAGCATGTTATCCATTTAAAATGCCATGCATATGGTATGCCATACATTTTGCCATGTTATGATTTAACATTTCACATGTCATATGACATAAGCACATTCTACTACACATGTCATGCATATGCCATGCCACACATCATCTCACATACCATGCATAAGGTATGTCATACACATAAATACATATGCCACGTATTACACCATCACACCTGTCATGCTTATGATATGTCATATTATACATCATTCACATGCCATGCATAAGGTATGCCATTTACGATGCCATGACATTCATCACTTCACATATCATGCATATGATATGTTCTTCATGCATACGCATTACATACGTCATACACTCAACGCTAAAATAAATCCCAAAAACATTAACGCATAACGCCATACGCTATTTGCCATAATATATGCTTACATATTAGGTTGCCATATCATGCATATGATATGTCATTCATGCTCATATGACATGCATATGCCATGTTACTTTTATTGTTATATCACATGACATGCATATGCCATGCCATCTAAATGCCATATAGCTTTATATATCATTCTACGTGCAACTTTGTAACGCCAATCTACATGATGCGCTGTGTGCTTACAATTACGCTCGCATGCTTGCCTGCTTAGGATAATTAATCCTAACTATAATGGTAAAATCGATTTTGGAAACTCATAGAATAGATCTCCACCACCCGAACCCAATCTCTGAAGGGTTTAACTAACACTCATGCTATGGGTCGGTTGGACCAATCCGGAACCATCCGGTGGTGACTCCTTGTGACTCTTTTGAGTCCGTATCATTCCCTAAGGGAACCCCTTAGGAAGACTGCACTTTCGCTCCAAGTGCGGTCCCCGGTCCGTGACTTTTGCAAGCCTCGCTCTGGGCCCCGGCAGAAACCGATGCTCACAGTTGGGTCAATTGCATTTTGGTGTTATGGAAATATGGGATGAAGAAGATGTGGGCAGAATTTCTCAAGTAATCATGCACTTACCAGGTCTACAATATATTGAGCTATTTATGGAGTTTAATGGTGGATAAGAAGTCAAAGAAAGTATTCTTAGTAGGCATTATGAAATAGGTGCTTCTAGTAGAAGTGTTAATGAGAATGTAATTGGCGAAGGCATGATTGAACTAGCCAATAATGATGTTCATAATGATGATATTGATGTCACTGATTCCTATGATGAAGATGATGATGTTGATTATTATGATGATAGAGGAAGTGATGATGATGATATGTGGTTTGACGATGATGATGATGATGGTGATTATCAAAATGATAAGAATCCAAATGATGATGAAATCGAAGGTTATGAGAAGTTAATTATCACAATCCTTTCCAAGATGTAACATGCTCCCATAGA
Organism: Dalechampia spathulata; assembly: GCA_948192965.1. Taxonomy (NCBI): domain Eukaryota; kingdom Viridiplantae; phylum Streptophyta; class Magnoliopsida; order Malpighiales; family Euphorbiaceae; genus Dalechampia; species Dalechampia spathulata. The sequence goes on along the minus strand of CANYBF012675030.1, from coordinate 10,924 downwards.
ATAATGAACAGTCTCCGAGTAAATAGAAACCATTGATTATTCTATAAGGGATGCAACTTTTCTTTTATTTACTTTTAACACAAACTCTTTTTTTATAAAACTTATATTTAGATAACTGAAAAGCATATGAGGTTTATAACTCATAAATTGATATATGTAAAATTCTTACAATATTTTTACGTCTAAAAGAAAACATTTAAGAATATTGAAACTCACATCGCACCCATATGTTCACTGCTTTAATACAGTACTCTATTTACATAATATTTCTATATAGAAGACTATTAAACTATTTCAAGTCCTTGCCGTCAAAGAGAGTTCTGCTGAACTAGGGCTTTGGGATCCATGCGTTTCAACCATCTATTAACTTGCGTCTATTAAATGACAGACGCTGAGTATAAAACTCGGTGGTGCTAAAACACATTCACAATTATCAGTTATACACTCAGCTGTTTCATAACATTAAAACATTTATTATATAAATACCATCAATTACTAACATCATACTTCCAATACAACATTGCTCTCAATAATTATATATCATTTCCTTTATAGCATATCTATATCTTTTACATTAGCATCAAATCATAGCAACCTAATGTTTAGCAATATTACTATATTACATCTTACTACTTTTTGCATCTTTCTTCAACTGTTAACAATAATGCATAAAGCAGTCAATCATGTTCATAAATCACTACCTAACAAGTACCATTCATAAGTCACTGTTCATAATAACTCTTCATCAGTAAATTTTCATATCTGTAACTTATAATATATATTGTATAAGATAAGAACTAATATTATAAACAAAATACATTAACTTTTCCTTTACTAAATATCACTTTGTTCGCATCTCTGTATAAGCACCATTGTAGTGCATTGATCATTCTTACTCTTGAGCATAAGCTCAAAGAACCGTATTTCATATCCTCTGTAGCATAACTATGCATAGTTCATTAGAACTGAAAATAAATGTTGATAAATGTATTTGTTGCATTATATAACATTGATAAATGTATCTGTTGCATTATATAACATACTTTACTGTACCTCTTTAAGCATGAATATAGTATATACATAATTCCATCCTCTATACTTTCATGATATATGAATGATGATGTATGTCTATGAAAATGAGAATGCAATCATGCTTTGCATGTTCCCTCTAATTTTTCTTGTAACATTTCATTTATTTTCTGTATGATTGTGCACAATCCCGTACTGGGTCCCTCTATGTACCAGTACTTAACTCACGTAGGAGGCCATTTATCAATATAACTGTAGGGTTCTATGAACCTGATCTCCGGTAGGAGAGCCATTATATCTGTATGATTCCTTGAGGAATCCATTAACTATATAACCCAGTACATTTCTTTTTCTGTAACATCTCTTTTCCTTTCCCTTTTCCACCTTATAACTTCTATGTCATGTCATGATAATATTTGCATGCTTGAATGTATGGATGTTTCATGACATGATGCATAAATGATGTTTGAATGCTTTTATGCAATAATAATCACATAATCCCATTCATAACATAAGCTCATTAATTTGATTCATAATATAAACTCATTACTTTAATATCTCAATAATCAACTGAGAAATACCATTTAACGATATCAAGACCTTGAACAAGGTCCTAAGGTAGAAAGCATAAACATTTTAAACCAAGGGACTTCATTTCAAGACCCTTTTATAAGGTCATGAAGTGAAAAGCACAAACCTCACATAATATCTAATAAAACATGTATCCATATGTTTATATCAAGGTAAGTAAGAACTCACCCACCGATTCATTATTAAAGAATCAGCTAATAAATAGCACAAACCTGCAATGGACTTTCCTTTATCCAAACCCCTTGGTGATACTTGTGAATCTTCTTTCAAACCATCTATAACATTGTAAAGTATTCATACTTAATAAAAGAAGCAATTCATATGAAGAATAATATCACCTTGCATTCTTTCAATCATCGTATAAGTAAGTCTATGACTTAACATAATTAAGCAATCATAAAAGATTCTTAAGGTTGTTCAACTATTACCCAACCTAAATATACATATAATGATCTAATGAACATATAATTCAAGGATAAAATTAGCAACATAAAAATATTTCAATGTAACCAAGCTATAAGCAAAATACTATCCCTTTTTAACCACTTTTCAAGACCAACATATTATCCCCAATAAGTAATCTATCTTCCATGAGACTTTTGACTAAGTAAGTGACATCAAAATAAAACAAGCTATATACCATTAGAAACTAGACTCAAATATCTTTCCAATGATATATTATTCACCCCAAAAATCATCTAATATAGTCTTCAACTTTAAATTAAATTATATACAAAGTAGAATGCTACACCAAAACATAAAATCATGTTATCCTCTAAGACCTTTTCTCATTCTAGAAGCCTTTTTTCTAAGTAAATGACCTTCAAATTGAATAATTCTTAAACCATTGGAAACTATACTCAAAGAGCTTTCTAACGGTATATTAAACGTCCAAAAAAGCATCCGATAAGACCTCTAAACGTTGCTTCCAAAATGACCTATAGAATGCTAAAAGTTGTTGTCATGATCGTGATTTTCAATGTCACGATCATGACAGAAACTTTCTTACGTATTATCACATAAACTCATTCCAAAACACTTTTAAATGATTCCCCAATCATCCTAACCCATTACCATACCTTAAACATCATTAAAACACTTCTAAAACTTACTTAAAACATCAATTTAACACAATCTAAATTTCAATCATCAATTCAAAATAGAGATTCACATGATCATACATACAATCAAAATCAACACTTCAACATTTTGACTTCGTTATACGATTTATCCTTCACTCTAATTCCTTCTTTCACACACATAATCCACACAACTCCACTTCATATACTCAATAACTCAAGTCTTCATATAATAACCAAATCTTTGCTCCTCAAAGCCATAAGAAAACAATTCAAGGGAGATACATATAAAAGGAACAAAAGAAAACAACAACACTCTTCAAATCATGCTTCCTCTTACTTAGATCTTAGCCTCTGGTAAATTTAGGTTTTGGAAGAACCAAGAAAGAAAAGAAGAAGAAAACATAAGTAAAGCATATAAAACACCAAAAGAACATGGAATCCAAAAGCTTTGTATGTCTTACCTTGAATTGTGATGATTTGGTTTAAGCTAGGTTATGAGAACTAAGGAGAGGAAGAAGGAAAAAGAAGAACCCGTGTGGTTAGGAGGAAGAAATGAACCTAACTTCCTTTTCCCTTATTACTATGCTAAGAAGGGTCTAATAGTAAATGGACACTTGGCAAACCAATAGGGATTCCTTACAAAAATTTCTTTCCTCTCCTCCTTATCAACTAAAACATCATTATGACATCATACTACACATTCTACTCATTTAATATAATATGTACATAAATCCTACATAATGTTAATTTCCAATTATAACCTTAGCTTTTATTATAATCCCATTTGTATCGTATCATAACATTCAATATACCATTACTACTAACTTTACTTTAAATTGTATTTACACATCTTAAACCCTACTTTATCACATAATAACATGTTAAACACACCAGACATCTCTTATAATACATTAATTTCATTATAAAACTTCATTCAAGGCATTCAACACATATATTCTGTATTAATATCTTTCATGCATATTCAGCTTTATAAAACATCCTTTCATCTGTTTCTACTAGTTTCTCTATAAATTCCATATCATATGGAATTCCTCTATTTTTACTACACTTTTCATTATAATTATCAAGTTATCACATTCATGCTTCATATTCAATTCATGCATTTCAAGCACTAAGTAATCTTTAGTTATGACATACGTATAAAATGCAAATATACAGAGATGCCATATGTGTGGATGTGACATTGATGATGTTTGTAAAACCAAGTCTTAGGCCAATTCCTGATTCAAGAAATTTATTGTTTGTTGATTTGAATGAATTGGTGGTGAATCGTAATCCTTTTGATATTGATGGGCTAGAATGGGATCTATCCACTGAGTTTCAAGTTAGCATGACTTTTAAGCATAGAGATGCAATTCAAGGAGCATTGAAATTATATTCAATGTGGGTAAGAAGGAAATTCAAGAGTAATGAGACAAGAGAACATATTTTATCTGTTGTTTGTGGTCAAGATAATGCATGTTCATGGAGATTGCATGCGATAAAGAAGAAGATGCATCATTATTAGGAGATAACACGATATAATGGTCCTCATACTTATTCTGCTCCATCAAATTCATAGGATCATAGCAATTTTGATTGTGATATAATTACCGGTTATATTTAGAGAATGTTAGCTGAACAACCAAACATCAAGGTTAAAGCTATTATCACGATGTTAAAGGAAAGGTTTGACATAACCGTCAATTATAAGAAAGCATGACACGGGAAACAAAAGCCATAGCATCTTTGTAAGGAGATTTAGGATGAATCATACATGCATTTATGTAAATTTATGTATGCTGCATGTACAAAGAATGATGGTTTAGTTTGGCACCTTGAAAGTGAAGATCATATCATTAATCATTCTGTTGTTCCCAATATTTACTAATTTAAAAGGATGTTTGTTGCATACGAACCGTGTCTTCAAAGATTCGAGTTTTGCAAACTTATTTTATATGTCGATGGTACCTTCTTGTATGGTAAGTATAGAACTGTCTTACTTACGATAGAAGTGATAGATGGAAATAATCATATACTGTCGGTTACGTTTGCATTAGTCGAGAAAGAGAGTAAAGATGATTGGGGGTATTTCATGACGATGCTAAAATATCATGTCTGTCAAGGGCGTAATGATATTTGTATCATTTCAAACCAATATATAGGGATTACCCACATAATACAATCTGATTTATGGTGTAGTAATCCCCATCGGTATTGTCTGCGATACATTATCAGTAATTATAACATAAAGTTTAAGAACGTGCTTATAAAGAAATTATTCAAAAGAGCAGGTATGATTTACATTTAATTCTTATGTAATTATATATGTTTGTTGCATTTATGATATGCAAATGTAATAATCAAATTGATTATTATAGGTCACCAAAATCAAAAAAGAAAATTCCTCAGATACATGCGACAACTTAAAGCAAGAGATATGGAGTTGAAGGAATGGATTGATAACATTAAATAAAAATGGACCCTTTCTTATAATAGAGGCTTTCGACATAGGGTTATAACAACGAATTATGTTAAAGCATGTAATTTGATGTTGAAAGATATCATATCTATTCTGATTACATGGATGATGCAAATGTTCTTAGATAAGCTTGTTAACATGTTTGATAAACATCATCAAAGATACAATGATGCAATAGCGGAAAGATGTTTTTTTATTGAGCATTGTATTCAAACTCTAGAACATAGGGTTATGAAAGCGAATGGCCATGAAGTTTGAAGATATGATCCAGAAATTGGTACATTTTTTTTTATCAAAACAACATATAATAATCCACAAGAAAAGGGGGTAAAACGCAAGTTATCAACATGTTATAATGATAGTGTTCATATGGAAAATTCCAACAGAGCAAAATTCCATGTTCCTATGCAATTACCATATGTCAGAAGTATAATATAGATTATCGATATTTTATTGCTCCTTTTTACAAGAATGATGTCAGAGTTAAATGTTGGTCAACACCATTTACCCCATTAAGATATGAAGAGTATTGGCCTAAATTCAGGGTTGTGCCCGTTGTAGTGAACCTAGCTTGGAAAAGGAAGAAAGAGAGGCCAAGGTTGACTTGTATATGGAATGAGATGGATTGGTCAACAAAAGCTTGAAATAGTTTTTGTATTAGATATGGCCAAATAGGTCACAATGCATAGCCATGTGGACATAGTTGACCTATTAATTTCACATTTATACATTGAATTCATCATTTAATCCATTGTATTGTATTTTCTTTATTTGATGAAAATCATATTACGTACCTTCATTCCTATTAATGCTTCAATATACAATTCTCTATTTACAATCATTCTATTTAAACAACTTATCTCTTATGTGTTCTATATCATATATTTCGATATGGCTCGAGAACCAGAACAACATAACTACATCCAACCAGGTCCTCATGATCCATCGTTGTTACACTTACAACGACAACATAGGTTAGAAGCTATTTGGTTAGATAAGGTATGATATATCTCATATAATGCTCTTCAATCGTACCCAATTTACATTCCATATTTGATATTTTCATGATTTTCATGTTTTTATATGTAGGTTAACGATCATGTACTAAACTGTAGATGTAATATGTCATTACGTAGTAATCGTACTTAAGATTTAGACTGTTGCATAATCAATGTCATAGAGAATACCTGCTTTGCTGGTCTACTTTATATAGGATTTTTGAATCTTGATCATCATCTGATCACTGTTTTAGTTGATAGGTGGAGACCCTAAGCTCATACATTCCACTTATCAGAGACAGAGTACACAATGACATTGTAGGATGTTGCCATAATTACAGTGCTTCCTATGGATGGTAGACTTCTGATTGGCCAACTTAACCGTAACCGGAATGGATTATGTGCACGATTGCTTGGGGTTATTTCATCAGATACACATAGAAGAGGATCAAAATTGAAGCAGAGTTAGCTTATCTATGAATTCAGTCAACTCCCTGTGGATGTTGCTATTAGAATTATGCCTAACCATGCCAAAGTAACTATTTTAAGATTGTTATATGGCCAGATCTTTTCTCCAATGAGTACTGGTACAATCAGCTTATTTTTCCTACAATTCTTGGATGATCTCGATACCGTAGGAAACTATAGTTGGGGTTTACAATGTTTGGCTTATTTGTACTGGGAGCTTTATGACTCATGCAGATATCCATTGACCTCATAAATCTTTGGTCCACTATTTCTATTGCAGATATGGGCATGGGAGAGATTTCCATTTATAGCTCCCACAATTAATCAAAATCCTCTTCCTCTAAATGGTCCTTATAGCAGGAGGTACAATTCTATTAACTGCATTCATTCAAATTATGTTAATAACTTTTCATTTATCCAAAATTTATATATCTTATCCATTATATTATAGGTAGATAAGTACCAGGACCGTTACAAAGATTCCCACCCATGTCATCTCTGACATACGGTTACGGTTTGATATTTCATAGGTAGATGATGTATGTATTTCAAAATTCTTTTACATAAATTGTAATCCTTCCATATATGTGTCTTTATCTAATAAACGAATTATATGCTTTTTCAGATATTATGGGAGCCCTATCAACAAGAGGTTCTGGATGTTCTACCTCCTTAATGCTTACAAGGCCAGCATATTTGGAGGTCGGTTGTTCCAATATTATGTATTCATATAGTCGAGTAGCACCAACCTGATAAGGTCCCCCGTCAGTTTGGACTAGCCCAGCCCATTCCTCGTCCACCCTTACAGACTAAAGATTTACACCAGTATGACTTGCATACTGTACATGTGAATTGGGTGGAACGATATTCAAGATGGATAGCATTATGGGATAATCGCATGCAACGAATTGTTAAAGCTCCTGTTGCTTCTCCTTAAATGCATTACCATTCCAAATATATGGAATGGTACCGTAGAGTTACCAAAAGGTGGATCACACCTCAGGGTGCATAATTTGGAGCTTATGTAAACATTTCACCCTATGACTCTTTTTTTTATAATTGCATGTTATACATCTCATTTAATAACTTAATTTTCATTGTTATTTATATAGGCTGATGCCCTCGAGCATATTTCATTAAGTTCTCAATTATAATTAGCTCAAGAGCTTGGTCATAGTGGTTAGGCAGTCTTATGAGAACAACGATGTTTGACAATAATGCCTCCTTTTAATTCAACGCTTACATCGGTTAACTATCCATATCCTCCTATTGACGAGTCAGATAGACCTACATCTTCATATCCTTCATAATGTAGGAGTCAACATCGTCATCGACATCAAGATGTCCTGGTTCCATCAACTATATCTTGTCATCCTATTCCACCTCATGTTTCTTTATATCATCAACCTGGACCATCAGGGCCATCTTTTCCTTCTAATTTTGGAGTTGGCCATCAGTTCCAATTTCTCTTCATCATCCTAATCCGCATACTATTTTCCATTTATTCTACCATAATTTTAACAAGGATAATCTTCTTTATACATCCCACCATTATTTGCTCAATGGTCCACACAGTCTACACAGTCTTTCCCACCAAACTAGCCTATTTCCTTTACCCTAACCCCTAATCCTAACCCTTATTCTGATCCATTTATTGCCTTGACTTCACAACAATCGGGACCATAACCTAAACACTTTCATTCAGCTTATAGTACTCCACATGGTGTTACCATTCCTATTAATTATGGAGATGATCAAAATAATCAAGTTGATAATGATGACGATAATGATGTTCATCATTTACATGATTCTCACTATGTACATATGGATACCAATCACAGAAATGCTAAGAGGCAAATAGGTCTCAAATCTAGAATAAGAAGAAGAGATTGTGGCACTTAAACTTTTTTACTATTTACTTTATCCTTCATGTTGTAAAAACTTGTTTAATGTAATGATATTTTATCATTTATTTATATTGTCAAACCTACTTTAATTTCATGTTGTTCTTATGATGATCTTTTTTCCTCCATTTAAGTTATAATTGCTTATTTAAATCGTATAAGTATATTAACTAACATAATATAACAATTATGAAATTTTAAGTAATATAATATAACTCAATATTAACTAATACAATATAACTCATTAACATTAATCGAAATAATAACCATAACTGTAATGCTACAAATTATGATAATTATTACTGTTAACTTTTGATTATTTAACTAATATATTAATGCTGCTCTTATTTTCAGGGGTCTAAGATGATTGAACAATCATTTTCTATCTTTCATGCTACCATCTATCAATGGGGACATACTCAGTAGAATCGACTTAGCCAATTCAAACTCCATTCTTTAAAGTCACTGCACCAAATCTCTATCAACTATACATTTTTACATGCAGCACTTCATTTCTAGGATCCAATACACCACATGTTTCGGTTTGGACATGTGGAACTATGTCCACTTTATGAGGAGTTTGTTGCTATCCTCGGAGTTTCATGCAGTATTCATGAAATGCTAACCATGCCACTTCCTGTCGGTCAAGTTATTCCATATCTCATCAGGGAATTCGACGTCAGCCCTAATACAACAATGTCATTATTAACTATAGATGAGTTCATAAATATGATCAAAATCTTTCAGCTTTGTAACCATAAGTTACCAACCTCTCAAACCTCACCTTCATGGCTCAAAGTTGTTACTTGTAGACTGTTGGCACAATTCCTCTTCATCAACCCATCCGGTAATGGAGATGTTATGTTAGGATCGATCATCGATCAAATAGAGCAAGGTCGAACCCCTTTTCCTATGATTGTTGCTGAGACCATCCTCAGACTTGATAGAGTTAAGTTGCAACAGTCTGATCACTTCAGTGGGAGTATCCTACTATTCCAGGTATGTCACCTAACTTATTTTTACATGTTTTTTCCTTATCCCATATTTCTTACTTCTACATGGCCACTTTTACAACATTTGTGATTCATCTCATTTATTTTTTTATTAAATTCTTAGATTTGGCTTTATGAGAAGTTAGGAATCTTGCTATTATCGCAAGGTGATCCTCAAAGATACCGTCCACAATCACATATTAGAAGAGGTTACACCTTCCCCGAGGCTAAAACGTGGACATTAGATGAATGGGTCGAATGGGGATGGGAGCCATCTTAGAGAGTATTATTCGATGGACCTGTTCATGATGGAACATTCAACATGTGATAGTTAGAACATATATTGATTGCATCCCGCTTGTTGAATTGAGAGCTCCTACACATTATAGTCCAACTAGAGTTTTTCATCAATATGGCTATGAACAGACTATACCTCGTTCGCTACCTGAATTCTATGGACAATGATTGCTTAATTGCTTTTTAGAGCACGTTGAGCTTACTTGGCCAAAATGTCGTATCGTGCCAGTACAAATTCCAACAGTTAGATTTTTCACGGATGATGAATACAAACAATGGATCTTGAGTCATACGATGAATTTATGATATGCACTAAGTTATAAATACAATTCCAATATGACTACTTATTAAACTTATCTTACTTATATTCAATCACTAACTTCAAAATATTCAAATTGCTACATGGTTTCAATGTTCATTATACAAATCATTCTCATATATATTCGTACATATCATAAAAATACAAATATTTATTATTACTTATAAATATTTATTATACCAATTAAATAATGCTTACAAACAAACAATAACAACAACAACATCAATAATAATAATAATTATTATAATTATTACAAATACTAATAATAACATTAATATCAATAATAATTACACTACCAATCAGTTTTTCATAATAATACTAATAATTACTAATTAATGTCATAAATCATAATTTTATTTAAAACTATTAATAATATATACTTAATAATAATAATTATTATTATTATTATTCCTATTAATTATTAAATTATTTAAATAATGATTATAATAATTAATAACAATTATTGTAAGCAGTCATAATATAACTAATACACAATACTAACATTACAACAATTTCAAAATACTAAATAATTATATTAATTTTTCTACTACGTAATATTACCTATATAGTTTTTTAAAACAATACCAACATCAATATTAATAATAAAAACTATTACTAAACAATAATTATTACAACTACTCATACTACATAAATCATAATAATTATTTTCATTCATAATAACAATAATAATAATATTGTTATTTTATTATAATTTTAATAATAATTTTTATTATTAAATTTTATTATTATTCCTTATAATAT
>CANYBF012674781.1:0-13978 GCA_948192965.1 Dalechampia spathulata | reverse complement strand
AACTCAAATACACAATTAATCCCCAATGGATTAATCTCACACCAACCCCACAAAGATTGTAATAATACACAAAGAGCAAATGAAGAAACAAGCTCAAAACTTACTTGTAAAAGGTGAGAATAGCTCAAGAACAATTGCTCTGCAAGTATTTTTTGTTAGCAAAGAAAGTATGAAAGTTATGTTATTGAAACTAGCCGTTTCTCAGACCTTAAAACCTAATTTCTAAGACACGTACGGTCGTACAGTAGTTGTACGCCCGTACGGATTCAAAACTAGCCGTTGGAAAATGTGAGGGAATTATGGTACGGCCGTACCATCACTTAGTACTCCCGTACCAACCTAAGTTTCCTGACAAACAAATTTTCCTGCGAGTTCACGCACGGTCGTACTACCCATTTGTACGCCCGTACCGAAACAAGTTTACTGACAAACTAAATTCCTGCGAGTTAACGTACGGCCGTACTACCCATTTGTACGCCCGTACCGAAACAGGTTTACTGACAAACTAAATTCCTGCGAGTTAACATACGGTCGTACCAACCAATGGTACGCCCGTACCAAAACCAATGAAACAATACACACTTGGTACGCCCAGCCGTGTGGTCGTACCATTTCACATACAACAGTTGGAACGCCCGTACCAAGAGTGGTACCCCCGTACCAAATACAAAAACACTTAAAAATTTCAAATAACTTAAATTGACTCACACGTGATATAACACTCAAAACCTAGGGTCTAACATTAATAATATATTATATTTTTATATAAAATATTATCAAAATAAATTAATCATAAATATATATTAATTCACTTAATAATAAATGATATAATATAAAAAAATTTATTTGATATGAAAATAAATTATAATTAAAAATGAATCAAATATTTAATATTGATATCATTGCTTATAATATAAGAGTTTAAAATATAATATAAAAATTATTTGAATAAATATATAATTAAATTAAATTAATCCTATTATAAAAAATAAATCAAATTAATATGAAAAGAATCATAAAAATATAAATTTAACCTTTTGTATAACAATAAAATTTTCTATGATTAAAATCGTATGTTATATTAAAATTTTAAATGATATATATAGTAATATAACTTTATTATGTTAAAAATGCTCTTATAAAAATGATAGGTATTATAATTAAATTTTATCATTTGGATTATGTGTTATGATAAAATTTTAAATGATATTTATAATAATATAATTTTAAAAAGATAATAATTTTATTATAAAAATGATATATATAATAATAAAATAATAAGATTTTAAGAAATAGAAATTTGATTATGATATATATATAATAATAATAAATTATTAAAATTAAAAATATCAAAAAATATTATAAAAAATAACATAAATAATAAGTTGATTAATTTATATCAATATGTAATGCATGTAATAAAAATTTAATTTGTTTAAGAAAAATCACACGCCTGTAAATGTAAAAATTATTTCAAAAAGGTTTAAAATCATTTTTTCTTAAAAAAATAAATTATAATAGATATCATATCAGTTTCACTCTATATTTAAATTTCTGTCATTAAAAAATATATAATTATTAATTTATTATATTTTAAAAAAATTTCTTTTTTCTTCCTCCTCTTCTTCTTACTCTATCTTTGCTCCTCGATCAAACAAAGATTATTTGATCCCATATTAAAATGAGTTGTTTTTTTTCTTTCTCTTTTTACCTTCTAGTTAAGCTTCTTTTTTCTTTTTACCTTCCAGTTAAGTTTCTTTTTCCTTTCTTCTTTTCATTCTTTTTGTTCATTTTATCCTTCTCCTTTTTTAAAATGATTTTGATTATTAGATTTTTGATATTCCCACTTCTTTACTGGTTATTTATTATATATTGATTTTATTTTTTGCATTAAATTTATATAAATATATATATATATATTTATTTATTTACTAGTATATACAAATATGTTTATTTATTAGTATATATTGATAAATAAATATACATCATATAATAATTTATATAACAAAAATATATTCATATATGATATAAACATATTTACTACTATATATCATGATATATATCAATAAATGACATATTTATATATATATTATCAATATATACCATATGCTAGTATAATATAAAATATTTTTATTTTTAAATATTTATCATGAAATAAAATCAAATAAAAATAACATTTTTAATAAAAAATATAATTAAATCATATAATAAAAGGAAAAAAGAAGAACAAAAATAACAGAAAATAGTAGAAGAAGAAGAAAAAAATAAAAAGAAGAAAATAGTAGATGAAGAAGAAAAATATAAAAGAAAAAAAGAAAGAGAAATGGAAGAAGCTAAGAAAACATGAAAGAATAAAAAAATGAAAGACACTTGAAATTATTGAAATTTGTTTAATGAAAATTTATAATTTTTAAAATAAAACTTAATTATGATAAAAAATAATTTTACCCTGTTTAAAAATGGCATCTAATTAATACTTAAGAAAATTGAAAAAGTTAGAAAAAATTGACCAATTATTTAAATCTAGAAAATTTATAAAATAAATTAGAAATATGTTGTAGAATTCTAAAAATTGAATATTATTTTAGATTGATATATATATATATATATATATATATATAATACATTGAATATTTCCCGAAATATAAGCTAAAAATGATATCTGGATGATATAAAAAAAAATCTCGTAACATACTTAAGTGAAGACACATTGAGAAATGAAATATTATATTTTTTTGTAAGGTGTTGTTGAAAGCAGACCTTTCGGTTGATTTAGTAAGCCCAACTAAACTAACCGCCATGCATAATATCCTCGAGTCTTGCAATTTAAAACACCACCACCACCAAATAGCAACCATCCACCTCAAAATTCAAATTTTTAGACCATTTGTTTAGATTTTAAATCCTTGTAAATTGTTTTGAATTCATTGTAATTACTTTTTTGACGATCGGAATTGTTTAATCATTTGTTCAGATATTTGTATGGCATAATCACATGGATTTGTGTATGTTTATCCATATCACCCAAGAGGAGAGAGTTTTACTCTTCATTGCTTACCTTTCAAGCGAACAATACTCTCTAGTTATAACGTCCAAGTAATTTTGCTTCATCCACATACCACTCCAAAGCCCACTCTTTTCTTTCACGCTTCCTTCCTTCTTTTCAGAGATCCCCACGCACACACTCCTTCCTCCCTCTCTTCTTCTGCCTATATAAATATAAATTTCCTGCATATATCCTCAAGATTTTCAGGCAAAAAGATGTGTTGCGGAGGGAAGATGTGCATGCTGTGCTTGTGCGTGATTCTGGTGGTGATTGCAATCGGTCTCGTGTTTGGATTTGGAGTTTTCAAAAATGGGTTTCACAAATTGAATGATTCCATTCATGTTTCCGACTTTAACTATCCCAATTCTGGAAGACCTTTCTTTGGTTATGTACCTCCTTCTCCTCGTCCTTTCTAGATTATTTTTCTGTTGTTTTAGGGATTTGTGATTATTTTTGTTCAAACATGATGGAATAATAATTGTGTTTTGTTGATGCATGTTGGTGTAATTTGGGAATGTGTTGTTGATCTGAGGTTTTTAGATTCGAGTATGTGATTAGATGAAGAATAGTCCAGCTAATTGAATCCATCAGTGCCATTCTTCCCGCAGCTGCAAAATTTAGTGTACTACTGGGTACTATCAAACAAGCAAACAGTGTAAAATTATTTGGAAAAGAATGATGATTGGCTTCATCCACTTTTGTAAATAATTGTCTACATAAAAACAAAATATGGAATTAAATTATTGCAGTAAAAATGATCATTTTGAATTTGTGTACTGTGCGAACCGTTGGCATTGGATTGAATAAATAATTATTGTTGGTGGCAGTAACGTTACCGTTGCAGATGCTCCAAAAACCAAATGTTGTTATAAATTAGAAAAAGTCTTTATAACTTTTCAAAAAGTGGAGTGGTTAGCAAAGGAGAATTTTACTATAAATAATTTTAGCATTAAACGAGGAGTGGCTTTCGTCCTTTCAACCAACATGATCTATAATTTAGTACTACAAAATAACCAAATAATAGGAATTTAAATTCTAAAAAAATGATACAACATAACCAAATAATTATGTATTGGTGTTATTTAATACACATTGATACAACACTTTAGCACTTATAAAATATTCTCCTCATAAACTTACAAAGATGATTTTTATAGTGATAGTATCTAGCCCATTAGACCAAGAGGTAGTGATGAATCAAGAGCATGAAAGGCGTTCACTAGTTATTCAATGTATGACATTCCCATGAATTTAATGACGCTTTTGCTCCATGAATACAATGTAACTGTAGGGTTAGACTGGCTAGTGATGTTTAACTATCAAATTAAGATGATAACATTTAAAGTTCTTAAGTATAAGCAAGTGGTGGTCAAAGGGGATTATAGCATACTAACTAAAAATATCATGTATACTATATACAATGATGCTTCATATGATGGGTTCAATTATATTTTAAAGCAAGATAAAAAAAAAAAAGGTGATTACCTTGAGAATATGGTGCCACTGGCTGTATGGGAAAGATGTTATATACATATAGCTCACAAGAGTTTGAAATATTTTAAAAAGCCAATGAGCCTTCTTAATAAGGTAAAGAAGTTAGATGAAACTAATTAAAAAATATGATTAATGTTAATGTGGTAATTATCGATATGTGTGTCCTTGACCAATATTTTAAATATTACTATTTAATTTCATATTACAAGTAGGAAACATATAAAATGTAAACAAATAGCTTATATGTTGCAGTTTGACATGGTAAATAAGTGGTAGATAAATTTTTTTGATTGATTTAGATGTTTAAGTGTTCAAAGTACAAGGTGAGATACATAAAGTGATTAAAGAGGTAAAGTACAGGGACACAAATTTTGCATTTAGCCAAAAAAGAAAATGAAATCTGGGTTTAACCAGCCTCGGGTTAAAGTTCAAGGGTCAAATTAATTCTTTACCTTCCAAAAAACAAGTTTACCCATTCGGAAATTAGAACATTCAACCCAACGAAATTAGGAATAAAGGCTTCGAAAGCTCCTGTTTAGCTTAGAAGCGAAGCTAAACAAAGAGACGCGTGCAGTAAAACAAGAGAAACAGAATGAGAATCACTGTAATGACAGCTGATGAACAGATCATATCTCTAGATGTCGATCCTCATGAATCTGTAGTCCCCCTTTTTTAAACCCTAATTTCAATTTCACATCTTTTTTTCATGTCGGAAATTCTTGAGGCTAACATGGTTTTAAATTTTGATTTCGAAGGTTGAAAACGTGAAAGCTCTGCTCGAAGTTGAGGTTAGTGATTTATTAACTTTTGTTTATTTGTTTGATTTCTCAATTTGGATTATGTTGTAATTTGATTTGAATTAAACTTGGAACCTTTAAGAGTTGTTCTGTGATTTGTTTCTTTATGTTATTGATAATGACCGTCTTTATTCATTTGTATATGTTTGAGCAGACACAAGTGCCACTACAGCAACAACAGCTACTATATCATGGAAAAGAAATAAGGAATAATGAGAAATTAAGTGCATTGGGCGTTAAAGATGAGGATTTGTTGATGATGGTACCCGGTACTGCTGCATCTAGGTATATTATTTAGTCACAGTATCACTGTAAAACGTCTTTTAATGGACTTTTTTGTTTTAGCTAGCACTAGTTTATAAGCTGCTCAAACCAGATCATATCATGTAAAACTTAGCTGACTTGTTTGCTGGAGCATTTATGCTAAGTTTGGTTTATTAGCTGAAAGGATAGCTAGGAAGGCCACCTTCTCATTATTCTCTGTGCTTCACTCATTATTTCCTTATAACTTCGACTGTAACATAGGTCAAGTTTGCAAATTTTATATTTCATCAATTATGTGCTATGTTTGTGTTAATGTTTAAATGCATCAATTTTGTATCAATTTATCTTTTGAGTTATGACAGTGTTAAACATGCTTAGGTTCACCAATTATAAGCATTAACAACCCTATATATATGAGTCACAATACATCATAATCATTTAACTTGTGCCATAGGTGAAACATATTGACGTATGTAATTATCATGATAACATTGAGGACCTTTAAGATTGAACGATATAACTTTTTACGAATTTACCATATGGTTTTTGTAAACAATATGTTTCATCTATGGCACAAGTTAAATGATTATGATGTATTGTGACTCATCTATATAGGGTTGTTAATGCTTATAATTGGTGAACCTAAGCATGTTTAACACTGTCACCTAGAATGAATGCTAAATTGTGTAATTATACATTCACAAATACATCGATTTTATTATGGCAGTTAGGTTGTGTCTGGATCTAGGTGTTTGTTCATTGGGTGGCATCATGCCAAATTTTAAGGGTTTCTTTCTTGTATAGATTGGTGGCATTAGATTTGTTACTGAAAGTCATCAGAAGGTCCTTGGTGAGTGTTGATAGATCTGGAGTTGTTTGTTCCAACCTTCTCTTATGATAATTGCATGAACTATTTGCTCATGACTGGAATATTTTTGTATGCATGAAATGCTGTTATTTCTAGTTGAAGGTATTGTCATTGTTTTCTTTGCTAGTTGTGACCACAAGAATAATTTGTGGTTATATTTCATAACTTTATGAGATTTTATTTAAATGCTTATTTGTGGTTATATTTCGTAACTTTATGAGATTTTATTTAAATGCCTTTATTTCTTAGTGTGCAGACATGATAGTCAGATTCACAAGCTTTATCAAAATGATATAAATTCAATTCAGTTTATACTAAATTTAAGTTTGCATATTATTTCAGTGCACCAACAAATGATTTGAGCTTCAATCCTGATGGATCTGCTGTAAATCCTGTGGCTTTTCAACAACATATTCGGAATGATTCTAATTTGATGGCTCAACTATTTCAGGTTATTGAATGCTTATTTTTTTATCATTTACTTTTAGTTATCAATTAGGGATGTTCTGCAAGTTCATACTCAGTTTATTGCTTTTTATTTCAGATTAGGATTATGTCCAATGTAAGACAACTATTATGTCCAATGTAAGACAACTAAGTTCTGTGAGACCCTGAATCTTTATGTTTACTTGTGTTAGAAGCTTGAATATAAATGCTTGTCTATTTATCTTATATATTTGTTATTTATTCTCCATTTACTTGGAATCCTATAATGGTACATATTGGGTATTGGTACTTATTATTTTCTGTTTATTTTTCAATGCTTGTGTTAGATGTGATGAACACTCAAGTACAAAAGTTAAATAATGTGTGTATAGCTGCTCATGTTGTGTCCCAGCTACTTTTTGTTTCTATTATTTAAGTTGCTCAGTTTAAAAGTGGGCTACATCTGTGTAAAATTACAGTCTGATCCAGAACTTGCGCAAGCTCTTCTTGGGAATGACCTCAACAGGCTGCAGGACCTCTTGCGGCAAAGAAATCGCCATAGATCTGAATTACGGCGCCAACAAGAGGAGGAACTAGTGAGTCTCAGCTAGTGTATTTTTGGTGGTTAAGTATCATTTATACTAAAGGATTTCTTAAGTTTATAGAAGCTCATGGAAAGATAAATTTCTTTTTTCCTTTAAATCTGTTGGAAGTATATAATGTCAATGATTGGAAAAACATTGACCAGCCTTGAAAATTTGTTGCAAACAAAACTCATGGACAAGTTCCAACTATATATCATACTTGAATAGGACCTGAAATTGTCATGCATATTTACTATTATGTTATCTTGCATCACTTCTGATCTTCTTCTTAAGACCTTTTACATGTAATTGCTTGGTAAATCAGTACATTTTGCTGAGAAACGATTTATATTTTGCTGTGTTTCTGATAAACCATTCAACTTGCCATTTGTAAGTGGAGAATATGATCTTTATCTTAATTATTTTTTAGCTAATAGCAGATGTTAGTAATTTGAAAACAAAGTCTAATGTCCGTACATCCATTTCAAATGGACTATGATGCTAATTCGAAAACAAAGTCTAATGTCCGTGCATCCATTTCAAATGGACTATAATGCAAAACAGATCCAGGGATTTACATTATCCACTTTTCTTCCCATTTTATAGGCCCTTATTGCTGCAGATCCTTTTGATGTTGAGGCACAAAAAAAAATTGAAGCTGCCATTCGCCAGGTCAGTTTAATTTATACTTTAAGTGTGACAGTCAAAAGATTATGACATTTTTCTATGCTGGCGTTGTTTTCTTTCTTCCATGTAATTGTATAAGATGATAATAACTAAGGTTTTGTTGCACATTGAATTTTTCTTTGATATTTTGCTGGCAGTTGTTCAGGCAGTACATTCTCAAAATTTATTTCAAGTTTTCTTTTAATTGCAAACCATGCCTGTTCCAAAAATATTCTATCTTTTTTTTTGTGCTTTATGAATTAAAGATTTAAATGAAGAACCTTTTTTACAGTAAATTGATTATGATTAAACAGTTTATTACTATGCATCAAAATTTTCCTCTTTTTCCCTTTCAGATGTTATTTTCTCCTTAGATTTTGATATCCTGCCATACTGCTTGAAATATGCAGAAAGGAATTGACGAAAATTGGGCAGCTGCCTTGGAGTACAATCCTGAAGCTTTTGCTAGGGTGGTATGTATTTTCTTTAATTTGTTGGTTACATAATTTTAATTGCTTGTTCTGAACTTGAAGTTTCTAGTTTATATCTTCAGGTAATGTTGTACGTTGACATGGAAGTTAATGGCGTACCTTTGAAGGTAGAGACAATAAAAATTAAGCTCTTGTTGCAGCCTATAATTGACCATAACTTAGTATCAGCTCTTCGTTTATACTCTTCTTTTCACATTCTTATTAGTCATAGACAATTTAGAAATGTTAAACCAAGTTTTCTTGAATTAAACCTGTTCCAGTGTTTTCTATTGGCTATTTGGTATATGTTGAGAACATTTCAAAGTAACTTTCTTTCCCTCTTTGTTTAAGGCATTTGTTGATAGCGGTGCCCAGTCTACAATAATATCAAAAAGCTGTGCTGAGCGGTGTGGGTATGTGCATGCCTACATTACTGTTTGACTATTGCTGCTTTACTGTGGTTATATAAAGTTTTAGGATTGGGTGAAACTGATGCTAATTGATGTTATATATGTCACATTCTATTTGTTTCCGACTTGATATTTGTGCCTATTGTAACATTGATCTATTTCAGGTTGCTTAGGCTGTTGGATCAACGTTATAGAGGCATTGCTCGTGGAGTAGGTCAGTCTGAGATATTGGGTCGGATACATGTAGCTCCAATAAAGGTACAATACCTTCTTCTGTTATCACACTGCTTATATTTCTGCACGTGCCTACATTTCAAACAGTATATTCTTTTTCTCATGTTGGCATGATTAATGATGTTCGGCATCTGCTGGGTCACCTATGTTGGTTATGCATTAGATGCATAGGGACAAAGACAATCAATTTGCGTCATTTTCTTGATATATATAGTTGATGTGCTATGATTTCATCCCTGTTCTGTTTACATTCAAGTGCGGTTTACAAATTCTAACTAATCTTTAATTCCCGTTCTTCTCTTTTACCGTTCATTGCTAATGTAGAGAGAATCAGTAAATTAACTAATTATAGGATGAAATTATTTTAATTTGTTATATTGCTTTTTTCTAAAATCGATACAATCGGTTGATTTCCTTAATTCATATGCGACAATCTTAAATGATATGCTATAGAATAGAGGGAGTAGTTGCTGATTACTGCCATCATCTGTTTAAACTAATTGGGTTTTATTCCTTTTGTTATTTGTAGATCGGCAATATATTTTACCCTTGCTCCTTCTTAGTATTAGATTCTCCAAATATGGAATTTCTTTTTGGGCTTGATATGCTTCGGAAGCACCAGGTAGCATCTTCGATTAACTTTTTGGGGACTTCATGATTAAAATTTCCTTGCATTAACTTACTCGAGCGTAAAATCAACATCTACAGTGCATTATTGATTTGAAGGAGAATGTTCTGAAAGTTGCTGGTGGAGAAGTTTCTGTACCATTTTTGCAAGGTTAATGATCAGATTTCTGCGTTTGCTTCATATTTCTTAATGTTGACAAGGTTTCCCATGAATTACTTTTTGAACTACTTTTCTTTGAAGCATATCCTAGACTTGGAAGCTGTGCTTCTACTTTTATTTCTAATCCCCTCCCCATCTTTTTAAGTCAGAAATTTATTTGCTGTTTCAGAAAAGGACATTCCATCACATTTTCTGGATGAAGAGAGTCATAAAGAAGCATCCAGTTCCGGAAACTCAGTAAGTTTGCACCTTTGCTTCTTTAACATCAATTCATAGGGTATCCTTGATTTTAGGCAGTATTCTTTTTAAATTCCCTTTCAAATTGAACCTCGTTTAGACTCCTGAACATTTCTTCTGCAAATAAGTTATAGGCTAGCTTTACATTGATACTCCTTGATCTTCAGGTGACATCAGGAACAGCGGATAAGAAAAATAAAGTATCCTCGGGAGCTCAATCTTCTGGTTAGTTGTTTTTTTAAGGTTAACTTTATTACTATATTCGACACTAACCAAAGATGTTTGAACCAATTTAGTTAATGCGATAATATTGGCTTGCATCTTGTTGATATTTGTGTTTGATAATGATTGATTTTTCCATTTATACTAGCTAATCTTTCAATTTTCTTGTTGATCATAGGAGCTGCACGTGGTAGTGTAACAGAGGTAAGATTTATTTCTCCATCTTTCTGTAGCCCTTTTAGGTTGTCTCAAAATATGGTATTTTGAATTTTGTAAAAACTTGCTTTTCGGTCATTCCAAAAGCAAATGTATGAACTTTTTGTTGATATGTTCAATCTAAGCCATGGCCATTTGGAATTTAGTAAATGTTGCTAAAGATGTCTGATAAAAATATTGTCCAATCAGGGATCTGATTTTGAAGCAAAAGTTGCCAAGCTAGTTGAGCTAGGGTTTGGAAGGGACGCAGTGGTTCAAGCTCTTAAATTATTTGACGGAAACGAAGAACAGGCTGCTGGTTTCCTTTTCGGTGGTTGAAGACAAACTTGTACTCTTAAAATGCTCAATTGGTTGTGGATGACCACCTTCTACTTTTAAAATGCCCAATTCATTGCTGGAATAATTTTAATCACAGGGACTGTATTTTTTACAAATTCAAATTTGGTAACTTTGTTTTTTCTATTAAATGGAGGAAATTACATCAAAAGAGTTGCATATTTTACATCAAAAGAGTTGCATATTTTAATAATAATGATTAATTCTATAGTCGTGTTGGGCTTGGGCCGCGTGTGGTGTGTGATTACATATTCCTTAAGCTGGGAGTGTGACGTGGCTGCAGAGCGTGAGAAATGTGGAAGCACGTGGTATTGGAACGTGCTGAAAGTTTGGTGAGTATGTTGCAGTAGCAGCTTGTGTGGTCCGCGTGTTGTCCTCGTTAGGTCCGCGTCTAGTCCGCATCAGTCCGTGTGTGGGCCGTATCTGGGCTGCATGTTTTCCGTTTCTCTGCCGCGTCTGGGCCGTTTGTTTGCCTTGTCTGGCCTGCATCTGGGCCGCGTTTTAGCATTGTCTGGGCCAGGTTTTAAACTTATGAGAAATATTAACAGCAGCAACAATCCCACGTCTGGTTGTGAGTTAATAATAATCTGTGTACGAGTCGCAAATAAAAGAAGACAATAGAAGGTATGGAAAATGGGCCTATCGGTCTGGGCCCTGGGTGGCTTTGTTGGGGGCTTGTTAGGGTTTAGGGTGTCTTTTTCTATTTGTTTCCACCTAAAGGTTGTTCGCCATGTGCAAAGTTAAGGGAAGCTGTAAGTTGTTCCCCTGTTGAGTATCTAACCCTTCACTATCAGGTTTGTTAATTTGCGTTCATCTTGGTGTTTTTTTTTTTTCATGTTTGCTGCTGTATTCTCATTGTTTAGCATGTGCAGGTTGACATCTTAACACTTCTGAAAAGAGTGAGTTTCACAAATTGCAATTATTGAAAGATGAACAAGGTGCGCTTTTGCTTTTATATTACATACAAGTTGTTTGGATT
The DNA here is from genome assembly GCA_948192965.1 of Dalechampia spathulata. NCBI lineage: Eukaryota > Viridiplantae > Streptophyta > Magnoliopsida > Malpighiales > Euphorbiaceae > Dalechampia > Dalechampia spathulata. The sequence continues at coordinate 1,942 of CANYBF012674781.1, read as the reverse complement.
TTCTTCCATTTGACAATCTTTTAGATTGATTGGGCCTCTATAACCTTCTTGTTGATAATTGCTACTCCCTATCATGCAAACAATTTGCTTTCTGGTTTTAATCTATCAGCATCAGTGATCTTGTTTAGTTGTCAATTTTTTTTATTACAAATGGGTCATAAATCCTGCATTTAGATACTTGATTGAATTGGAATTCTGTACCATATTCATTTGTTTTATGTCAAACTTTCGACATTGTTGATTTGATATTGTATGCTGGAAGGACGTAACATAACCATCTGATGCCATGCCCCACTCTAATTTGTTTATTTTTTCTTGTTGTAATGAGGTTTTTAATATTATTTTGCAGGAAGTTGTTCGAGAAGAAGGCACTTAATATGGATCAGATATGGTGCGGTTTATATTCTTTCAAGATTTATTTTATTTTCAATAATTTTACTTTTTTATCATTTTTTATTTAATTTATTATTTTTAATATGTGATACATATTTATATATTTTTTATAAAGAATTTATTTTAAAATTAAAAATAATTAAAATATAAAAGTACTATATTCTAAATTAATATTAAGAAAATTTTAATTTCTAAAATATTTAAAATATATATTTTAAATTTTTAATATAATAGATTGTACATATTATGAATATGATAGTTTTTTTTATGATTTTAGAAAATATATATTTGAAAATAACATTTTATTTTGGAAAAAAAAACACTTATTTATCTCGCGTATTTATTACAATTGTTCCTCTCAAAATTTTCAGAATGAGAAAAAAAGTTAAAACTTTCTGTTTTTCAAGGTTTGTATTTTTAGTCCCGTCACACTAGCAAGACATCAGCGCGTTCATGTAAACATTACTACGACGATGAAGCCCCCTCGATCGACGTCGTGTCTCCTGTTCTTATCTTGACGACATTCCATTGCTCTGTCGGATGTCTTCATTCGCAATCTTCCTCTACATGACAGGTTTTTCATCCATCTCAGTTCTTTTTGGCTTGCTTTCCTTGTTTGTTTCAATTTGTTGTTAAATTTCTCAATTTTTGATTATATCATATTTCAGAGTACGATAATATATTGTCTGATTTGGTTTTTAAGGTTTTATTTTTTCAAATATTCACTTGTTTTAATAATTTGAAAGTGAGATTTTATGACATCGATGTGTGTTGTTTTACTTGAATATGTTACTTTATGAATTGTTCTATTTGTTTGCGAGTTCTGTGTAGCATTGTATGATGATTAATACTTCGTATTCCTAGCATTGTATGATGATTAATACTTCGTATTCCCTTTCAATGGCACAAAAATATATATAGTCCCGGAAAAGGTCATGATGCAGGTTTTTGATTTAATGTGCAATCTTTTGGTTCAATGTTCTTAACATAAAGAACTAATACATTTAATATGAAATTTTTAGAGTAATCTTTATTTTGAAATCTTGTATACTTTTGTAGAATCTTTAATTTATTGATCATCTTTTAATTTATCTTTGATTTTGAACCAATTTTCAGGATATGCTCTTCATTGCTTTCATAAGAATTCAGTATGCATGTTAAAATAATTTCTTTATAATTTGTTTTATTTTTAAGAATATACAACAATTAAAACTTCATGTAATGGATCCAAACTGGTTTCAGTCTCTGACGATTGCAGGTGAATATCATATACATATTAAAAATGGGAAGAGGGGTGAGGGAGTGAAAATACAAGTCTACCCATCCGTTTTTAATTTTAATAATTCAAAAATAAATATTATTTTTAAAAATTTACATGAAAATAAGCATTACTTTTTTAATTTTAATTGAAAAATAAATATTATTTTTTAAAATTTATATAAAGATAAATATTATTTTTAAAAATTTATAAAAAATAGATATAAAGATTAATCTAATAAATAAAAATAATAAAATAATTTTTTGTTTAATATATATCTTATTAAATTTG